>JASDQU010508383.1:10015-37752 GCA_032191745.1 Picea mariana | reverse complement strand
CTGAGCCTTAAATGTTCAAACACACTGTCATTGTTCATGACAGAGGTAGGCGACTATAAATTTTTGAGGAGGATTTTTTCTCAGTGCACCTTTAATGTATATATGCATTGGTCAGTTCATGAACAATACATAACTGATGTGTCCATGTTCTAGTAGCACCGCCATAAATTATAATACAATCACATGCACCATATAAATCGTACTGGTGCCGTTGAATAGTACGCAATGGGATGTTCATGAACAATACATCACCGACGCATCCATGTTTCAGTAGCACTATGATACTTTATATTAAAATTACATGCACTGAATAAATCACACCAATGTTGTAGAACGGTACACCCCAGTGCACCTTTATGTTCAAAGGCACACTGCAGTAGGGAAATAAAAAATAAAATTACCAAACTTATTTTCATTGTTATAATGCATCCCATTCTTCCAAACTCTCAAGCAAGCATCAGTGCTCACCTTTCTTCCTAATATGCCTTGTTTCTAGTGCTCTACATTGACTAGGATAGCTCCATTAATGCATTCCACACATTTCCAAATTTTGGAAATTACCACGAATTTTCATTTCCTCTCAACGGTACAACCATTTCTATTTGGGATAGAAGAGACTAGGTAAATTATTTATTACCTTCCTATTTGCATTTTCATCTAATCAAAATTAGATTTTAGCTTGAAATTTCGCATCTTTTTCATTTTTTTTTTCATTTTTCACGTGGTGCACCTGAATAGTTCATCTCACCCTGAAGTAGTGCGTACTGTGTTAAATAAAAAGTGAGCATTTCCTCCCATGCATAATGTGTTAAATACATAATAAGCACCAATGTTGGTGCATCCATATATGTTTGCACCATTTCCATTCAATCTAGCATACCATCATAAATTACTAAAAAACAAAGTGGTGCGTCCTTCAGAATACCTCGACACCGATGCAAAATGGGCTCATACCCACATCAACCCATTACACTTCATTAATCACACCACTAGCTAAACGATATATAAAATTTAACCTAGCGGTGTGTTGACGACCAAAAGCACAATGTGGGGTACCTGCATGCAAATTGGTTGCAATGCCTTATAATTTATATACAATTAATAATATACTAGATAGGTGGGACCCCATATGTGAATAATGATGAAGGATACCTCGTCTTGTTATGCGCTCATGTCTATTTTTTAAAAATGACTCTACAATTTAAAAAAATTCGAAACCGCTTTCCTAGCGGAATGGGAAAATGATAGGTTTATTGGTGATTTAATTCAAAGGGAAAAGATGTTGTTCTAATGAGAACCTTGGTTTATTCTACTGCACATATATTTTGAATGGTGGATTTAAACTCCAAGCTTGAAGTTGTATATGGTTATGGCATATTTCACTTATGATTTCTTGTTAAGTATCATGCACCATTGTTAAGGTTTATAAGGGTGGCAGTGCTTCCCTAGAAAAAATTGGGGACATACAACATAATTTGTGCCAAGTGTTAAGCACACACATTAGGCTTGAAAATTTTATGGAAGCTGGCATATCCGACTTTGTATCGAATTTTTTATGGTAGTTGTAGTGGATTATGCGCTGGAGGTGTTAGTGCGCTTGTACTAGGCTGTGGTTGATAGCGTTAATGTAAGATATGACGTGCAATTGCTGCACGTCACTCTAATCCTACCTTGAGGTCACCACCCTCACTTAGTTCACATTTGGTTGATTGATTGGTTGGTGTTGCCTCCATTTTTCTCGACCTTGGAGGAAATAATCGTGTTAGTGGTTTTCCTTGGCATTCTACATACATGTTTGAAATCTCTTACTGCTCCATCCATGAAATATAGCTCTACTCATAATTAAACCATAATGTTGGCTCTTGCATTTTCTTACAAACTATGTTTTCTAGAGTTTAATTCATGTGGGTATCTACTGTGTAATGGCATTTAAATGGAGTTCCTCCATGTTGGCGTTTAAGTGTTCAAGTTGATTCATAGTCGAAATTTCCTTTTTGTTTGAATGACATTGCGTCCAGAATATGTGGTTGCTCTGTTGATATGCCTGTTAGAAAATAATTATGGGAAATGTTGTTCGGGTTTCACTCGTCTCTGGTCATTAAAATTCGAGGGTTTTCTTCTCCCTCTGATATAAAGGAATGGTTGTTTGCTTAATGTCATTACCTAGTCTTGAAAGATTTGTATCTCCTTCAAACTGCCTGTCAATTGTTTGAATACATATGGGAATATTTGTTTGCGACCACCATGATGACTCTGTAGAGAGGTCTGTGGAAGGTATGTTGTGATAAGAGATGGTTAAAACTTTTTTTTTTACAAAACCCTTGAAGTGTTCGCCTTCGTGTTCGCCCATACCTTAGTTCTTTTATTTATGAGTCACAATTTCAAACTCTCAGCTCAATGTCTATTATCAGTGGTTATTCCAACATTTGAGAGGTTGGCTATTCACATATTATTTGTCATGTATCCATGGGGTTTTGTTGATTTTTTTAAATGTATGATGTTAGAATAATAACACCAAGTTCACTCGGTTCTAAACCTCGTCTGTTACACAACAAACATTGAAATTTGTGACACCTGCCTCATATGTTGAAGAGTTGTTGACTTATGTGGTGTTCCATTGTGCACTTGGTGTGGTTTGTTTTTAGTAGTGTTGAATATCTCTATTGGAAATCTATTATTAAAAAACAAGAACTCCGCGAATAAAGGAAATACAAGTGTATAGTGGGAATATTTGTTATTTGCATTAAATCTTGGTTCATTGGTTGATTATCCACAGAGGAGTTTTGGTCAATTTTGGAAAACTGTATAATGTTAAGATAAGAGAACACCAGTTGCACATGGGTTTCAAACCCAGTCTATTTACACATCAACTATTTAAGGTTGGTTGTTGGCTTATGTTGCGTTCTCAGCCCCATTGCACGCTGGATGTGGTCCATTTTTAGTTTTTGGAATGATTCTATTGACAATCTATTATTAAAATAATTCAGCAAATAAAATAAATAAAGAGTGTACAATGGACAGTCTTGGAGCTTTCCTGGGGTTTTGAAATATCAAGGTGTTGGATTTGACTTACTAAACAAATAAAAGTTTTGGCAATTATTTTATTGATGACAATGGCATTTTTTGGGTATCATTACATGTAATAGAACAATAGTCATTTTCCCCTCTCATTATACCATTTTTCGCTCACTATATTCCCCTCATCCTCCCAAATACATTAAAACACTCCATGTTATGTTACTCTAAATTTAAAATTCTTTATGGAAAGAGAAATCATTAATATAAAAGTTGGTTAATGAATGGTGTTTGGAAGGTTGGATTTAGATACAGTCTCTGTTACTTTTCATTTTTCGAAGAGTATTTGTTTATCTTGCCCCTTCCATGCTACCATTTTTCACACATTATAAACCCCTCATATTCCCAATATCCCTATCATTCCCTGTTCAAGTGGCAATGGATGGTGAAGTTTTAAGGTGTTAATGGATGGATTGCATGTGTTCTGTGGTGAATAATAGAGCCAACTTTTTTATTTTATTTAGGTAGATTTTCATCCATGGATTGTTAATATGTTTTCATGAAATGTTGGAATATTGCTTCAAGATGAACTTCTTTAATAGAGGTAGTAATGGCAGAGGCAATAGAGGCAGAGGAAATTGACAGAGAGGCCATAGAAGGCCTCGATTTTCAATTCATTTTGATGTTGATCCATAAGAATTAAATCAACTCCTTCAAGATGGGTTCTTCAACTTAGTTGGCCATGGGATCCTCTAGCCCCGACCTGAAAGACCTCCCTTCCAAGAACAACAAAATGTTTTTGGTATACGTGTTCCTCCTCATGTGTCAATGCAACTAGAACCGCCTGCCAACGATGTTTCGCAAGAGATTGTCCACTAGCATGTTGTTCATCACCATGGTTGGCCCACTTCTTCTTTACCATTACACCCTCTTCCATCGCCAAAGAATACAATTTCCCAAGCTGATCATGTTGTCTCACCCGTGCAATCTTCTCATGCTAGTAAGAGGTTAAAAATTAATGTTCCCAAGCCTGTGAAAGATAAAGGAAGAGGAGGGGCCACTCCTTCCAAGTCATCTAAAGAGTCCTTTGAATATGTGTCTTCATGTTTTCATCTTAAAGATTATTGTTCTCATGTTATCAATGCAGTCCAGCCTTAAGGTTCCAATTAGCCTAAAGCTGCCACATAAAGATCAAAAGAGGAAAATAGTGAGAAGAGGCCAAATGCCTCTCATGGTAAATATGGTTTTTAATGATGATTTATGTTATTTCTTATTGAGGAGAGTATTTTTATTGTGACAAAGTTTTGGACAAMACGCTCATATTTAGGTAGTTTTTTTGGATAGCAAGCACATATTTAGGTAGTTTTTTTGGACAACATGGACATGATACATTTTTGRATATGGTCATATTATATTTTTCTGATATTTAAAATGTTTGATCCTAATTATGAGAACGAGAGTTACAAGGAGGATATTTGAATCAAATGATTGAGTTTTATATTTCATGTTTGATGATTACTAAAAGAAATAATTGGGAKTCACARAGGGTCCCACCTATTTAGTTATTATTTAATTAAGACCCTTATTTATATATATTATTATTATTTGTCTCAACTAATTAGTTAATCTAGTTAGACTTAACTAATAAAAGGCAGTTGAACTACCATAACCTATTGAGAAGGAATAAAATCTCAATGAAAGGAAGAGACAAGGGGGAGAGAATAGAAGGAGAACTACAACCATAAGGTTTGCTCTATACTAGTGAGATACTTTCATTTTCATTCATTCTGAGTTTACTAGAAGGCTTAACCCTCTTGATGACAACAAGGTCTTATTGAAGGCAGTAGGATTCAAAAAATGAATCACATATTTTAGTAGCTTGTTTTAAAGGTATATGATTTATCTTTGGCAGTCTGTGTGTTCTTGTTTATTGATGGATTGAATTTCATGACTGGAAAAGAGTATATTGCAGAGTCAAGTGACAACATTTTGTGGAAAGATGATCCAAATCTTTAGCTTCAATTTTCTTTTTTTTGTTAGAGTCTTTTTGTATGGTGCCCATCGAAGGCTTCTAAATCTGACTTTGGTACCTACCCTCGCAGGGGTTTGTAAAAAGAATTTAGTTTTGTATCTCAGGATGAAATAAATAATAAAATCAGATTACTATTTCAGTATCACACATGTTTTTTAATGATCTGTTTCACCCTTTTTCTTTTGTCTCCATGTACACATTCTTTTAATTTCTATACACATTCATGTAACTTTTATTTAAGTTTATTTCTTTGCACTGTTACATATAATATATAAAAACCAACCTTGATCCATTGTACATTAATACATGTGGATTAAGTGATTGTCTTAAGGCTATAAACCCTAGGTGACATTCCCAACTATATTTCCTTAGCCCGACAAGATCTGAAAATGCTTGAGTAAGGTTTTCCACACCTTTTCCTCAACATTTATTTGGTGACCATACTGGGGATATCTTCCATATCTCTCTGGTTGATTGTATTCCCGATTATCTTTCATTTTTCTGATTTATTTGAATACTCCTTGAATGATTTTTTCCATCACAGTACATGTTACAAGAAAACCCAATATTGGAAATGGTCTTGATGATCAAACTAGCATTGCCTTAACCTTATTCAATACTATTTTAGAAACTGCTAGTACTCACGCCAAACTTGAACGCTCTTGGGAAGTAATTGAAAGGGATATAAGTATCGGTTAATGTTGGGAAGCCAGGTAAAGGAAACCTGAAAATCAATAGTAACCTCCCTTTTCCTACCTCTTTGGTTCTTCCTTTCATGTCCTCAAATCCCTGCATCTCCCGAAGGAGAAGAGGATTGTCCCCTGAAGCTACTCCTATTTTTGAAATAGGAAGGAGGAAAATTATTTTATCAACAGAAGAAAGTCCTCTAAGGAGAAATTTATCTGATTCTTCTAGTTCACCTTTATAACCCTTACCTATCACCTTCAACATGACATATGCAGGTAGTGGTAGTGGAACCAGAGGTGCCTCCACCTTGCAACCTTCTGCTTCGTCAGTAATTGGTAGTATATATAGTCATCAAGTCCATGTTCAATCCAATACTAGTCCTACTAAAGTGATAAAGAAATATGGGCTTTTCCAATTCGAGGAATATTCTACGACCACCTCATGGAATGTGTCTTCTCCCTTGAATCTGGCACCTTCTACTCACCCATTACCAAAGTTTAAGGAGCATTTACCTAGGTTTTTGGGAAATAATAATGTTACTACAAATAAAAACCTAGTAGAATTTTCTAATGCTTGTCATAACATAGGGGCTAACGATAATGACACTTGCATGCACTTATTTGTCAATTCCCTCGACGAGAAAGTTGTAGCATATTTTTTTGATCTCCCTCCCAAAATTAATTCCACATGGGAAGAAATGGTTTATTGGTTCAAGTCCACTTTGGACAGTCCAAGAGTCTAGCTGAGAAGTTAAGGGAATACAACAATATTTCTTATAAAGATGGTGAAACCATTAAATCTTTTAACCTTCACTTCACCAAATTATACAATCAAATCCCTGAACTAATCTACCCTCAAAATCAGGTTGCTTTCATGCATTATTTTAATGCACTACCTTCTCCTTATCGTCATAGAATCGAAGAGAAGGCTATTGAAAATATTGGTTCCTCTCTTCATACTTGTCTAGAATATGAGGAGCAACTCGAAAGAATGGGTCTCCCTAAAAGGGAATTGGCCAAGCAAACAAATATGTCTTCCCTCCTACAACTTGTGGAAGATATGAACAATAGGATGATAGCCTACGAATGAATGGGAAGTGTTTATTCACCTGCCCCTTGGGCATCTTCTTCTTCCTCAATGCCTTTTAGGAATACTAATGAAAATACTTTTTAGCTAAAGGCCATTATGTCTCACAGTTGGTGTAACTTCTAAAATCATAAAGAAAGTACTTGCAAAGTTAATAAAAATGCCAGAGATAAGATCTTTGGCAAAAGGACCAATACCACGATCGCTATTTTAGATTGGGTTGAACCAGAGGATGTTATGGTAATCAATACTGGGAAAAAATCTTACACTGCCAAGGGTAAATATGATCCTCCTTGTACTTCTTCCACCCCAAGCTCATCTTCTCAAAGTACTGACACACAAGTTGTCAGAGTTTAGGATAATCAAGGAGTGCCTTCCCCTCTTCTCTCTTCGAAATATAATATCCTTAATCAATTGGCTAATATCAAAGTTGATGCTATTCTTTTGGACATGGTTGTCATCCTAGAACAACAAAAACATCTCAAAAACTCTATGGAAGGTAAAACTTCTACCATATCCAATCTATTTGAAGAATCAAAAGAATAGGATTCAATTGTAAATAAGATAGGTGTAAATAATTTTAGGAACCCTGTAAAAAACCCCACTTTTTATATTTCTGTAAACATTATGGATAAAATAACTCATTGTTTCCTAATTGATGGTGGGTTTGGTCCAAGTGTAATGTAAAAAATTATCATGGAGGAACTTGGCTTGTCATGCACCAATGAAAATTATAGAAGCATGCTCTCTTATAACAGTTTGCAACAATAAAATATAGGAGAAATCAAGGATGTAACCTTAGTTCTCTGTGCACACCGTGATATAACAACAACCATTAGCATCCAAATAATCAATATGCCAGTGAACAACTATTCAATTATTTTAGGAAGAGACTAGAAAGCCTTAACGTGTGGATATATTTATCTTGATGGAACACATCTGTATGTCCCTCAGAACAAAAATAACATTATAGTCCTTAGGGAAGGAAGAATTTCACCATATATAGAGAGTGTTCCCCAATCTAACGTAAATTATCTTGAAGAATATTTGGGAGTATAATTTATCTTTGTGGAATGGGAAAATGATAGGTTTATTGGTGATTTAATTCAAATGGAAAAGATGTTGTTCTAATGAGCATCTTGGTTTATTCTGCTGCACATATATTTTGAATGGTGGATTTAAACTCCAAACATGAAGTTGTATATGGTTATGGCATATTTTACTTATGATTTCTCGTTAAGTATCATGCACCATTGTTAAGGTTTATAAGGGTGGCAGTGCTTCCCTAGAAAAAATTGGGGACATACAACATAATTCTAAGTGTTAAGCATGCACATTAGGCTTGAAAAATTTATGGAAGGTGGCATATCCGACTTTGTATTGAAATTTTTATGGTAGCTATAGTGGATTATGCGCTGGAGGTGTTAGTGCACTTGTACTAGGCTATGGTTGATAGAGTTAATGTAATCTACGACGTGCAATTGTTGCACGTCGCTCTAATCCTACCTCGAGGTCACCACCCTCGTTTGGTTCGCATTTGGTTGATTTCTTGGTTGGTGTTGCCTCCATTTTTCTTGACCTTGGAGGAAATAGTCGTGTTAGTGGTTTTCCTTGGCATTCTACATACATGTATGAAATCTCTTACTGCTCCATCCATGAAATATAGCTCTACTCATAATTAAATCATAATGTTGGCTCTTGCATTTTCTTACAAACTGTGTTTTCTAGAGTTTAATGCATGTGGGTATCTACTATGTAATGGCATTTAAATGGATTTCCTCCATGTTGGCATTTAAGTGTTCAAGTTGATTCATAGTCGAAATTTCCTTTTTGTTTGAATGACATTGCATCCAAAATGTGTGAATGCTTTTTTGCTATGCCTATTAGAAAAAAATGATGGGAAATGTTGTTCGGGTTTCACTCGTCTCTGGTCATTAAAATTTGAGGGTTTTATTCTCCCTCTAATATAAAAGAATGGTTGTTTGCTTAATGTCATTAGTCTTGAAATATTTGTAGCTCCTTCAAACTGCCTGTCAATTGTTTGAATATATATGGGCACATTTTCTTGTGGCCACCATGACGAGTCTGTAGAGAGGTCTGTGGAAGGTATTTTGTCATAAGAGATGGTTAAAAATTTATTTTTTGCAAAACCCTTGAAGTGTTCACCTTCGTGTTCACCCATACCTCAGTTCTTTTATTTATGAGTCACAATTTCAAACTCTCATCTCGATGTCTATTATTAGTGGTTATTCCAACATTTGAGAGGTTGGCTATTCGCATATTATTTGTCATGTATCCATGGGGTTTTGTCGATTTTTTTAAATGTATGATGTTAGAATAATAACACCAAGTTCACTCGGTTTTGAACCTAGTCTGTTACACAACAAACATTGAAAGTTGTGACACCTGCCTCATATGTTGAAGAGTTGTTGACTTATGTGGTGTTCCATTGTGCACTTGGCGTGGTTTGTTTTTAGTAGTGTTGAATAACTCTATTGGAAATCTATTATTAAAAAAAAGAACTCTGCGAATAAAGGAAATAAAAGTGTATAGTGGGAATATTTGTTATTTGCATTAAATCTTGGTTCGTTGGTTGATTGTCCACAGGGGATTTTTGGTCATTGGAAAACAGTATAATGTTAAGATAAGAGAACACCAACTACACATGGGTTTCAAACCCAGTCTATTTACACATCAACTATTTAAGGTTGGTTGTTGGCTTATGTTGCATTCTCAACCCCATTGCGCACTGGATGTGGTCCGTTTTTAGTTGTTGGAATGATTCTGTTGACAATCTATTATTAAAAGAAATCAACAAATAAAAGAAATAAAGAGTGTACAATGGACAGTCTTGGAGCTTTCCTGGGGTTTTGAAATATCAATATGTTGGATTTGACTTACAAAACAAAGAAAAATTTTGGCAATTATTTTATTGATGACAATGGCATTTTTGGGGTATCATTGCATGTAATATAACAATAATCATTTTCCCTCTCATTATACCATTTTTCGCTCACTATATTCCCCTCATCCTTCCAAATACATTGAAACACTCCATGTTCTGTTACTATGAATTTAAAATTCTTTATGGAAAGAGAAATGATTAATATAAAAGTTGGTTAACAAATGGTGTTTGGAAGGTTGGATTTAGATACAACCTCTGTTACTTTTCATTTTCCGAATAGTATTTGTTTATCTTGCCCCTTCCATGCTACCATTTTTCGCACATTTTAAACCCCTCATATTCCCAATAGCCCTATCATTCCCTGTTCAAGTGGCAATGGATGATGAAGTTTTAAGGTGTTAATGGATGGGTTGCATGTGTTCTGTGGTGAATAATAGAGCCAACTTTTTTTATTTTATTTAGGTATATTTTCATCCATGGATTGTTAATATGTTTTCATGAAATGTTGGCATATTTCTTCAGGATGAGCTTCTTTAATAGAGGTAGTAATGGCAGAGGCAATAGAGGCAGAGGAAATTGGTAGAGAGGCCATAGAAGGCCTCGATTTTCAATTCATTTTGATGTTGATCCACAGGAATTAAATCATCTCCTTCAATATGGGTTCTTCAACTTAGTTGGCCATGGGATCCTCCAACCCCAACCTAAAAGACCTACCTTCCAAGCACATCAAAATGTTTCTAGTATATGTGTTCCTCCTCATGTGTCAATGCAACCAGAACCCCCTGCCAACGATGTTTGTCAAGAGATTGTCCACTAGCCTGGTGTTCATCACCATGGTTGGCCCACTTCTTCTTTACCATTACCCCCTCTGCCACTGCCAAAGAATACAATTTCCCAAGCTGATCATGTTGTCTCACCCGTGCAATCTTCTCATGCTAGTAAGAGGTTAAAAATTAATGTTCCCAAGCCTGTGAAAGATAAAGGAAGAGGAGGGGCCACTCCTTCCAAGTCATCTAAAGAGTCCTTTGAATATGTGTCTTCATGTTTTCATCTTAAAGATTATTGTTCTCATGTTATCAATGCAGTCCAGCCTTAAGGTTCCAATTAGCCTAAAGCTGCCACATAAAGATCAAAAGAGGAAAATAGTGAGAAGAGGCCAAATGCCTCTCATGGTAAATATGGTTTTTAATGATGATTTATGTTATTTCTTATTGAGGAGAGTATTTTTATTGTGACAAAGTTTTGGACAAMACGCTCATATTTAGGTAGTTTTTTTGGATAGCAAGCACATATTTAGGTAGTTTTTTTGGACAACATGGACATGATACATTTTTGRATATGGTCATATTATATTTTTCTGATATTTAAAATGTTTGATCCTAATTATGAGAACGAGAGTTACAAGGAGGATATTTGAATCAAATGATTGAGTTTTATATTTCATGTTTGATGATTACTAAAAGAAATAATTGGGATTCACAAAGGGTCCCACCTATTTAGTTATTATTTAATTAAGACCCTTATTTATATATATTATTATTATTTGTCTCAACTAATTAGTTAATCTAATTAGACTTAACTAAGAAAAGGTAGTTGAACTACTGTAACCTATTGAGAAGGAATAAAATCTCAATGAAAGGAAGAGACAAGGGGGAGAGAATAGAAGGAGAACTACAACCATAAGGTTTGCTCTATACTAGTGAGTTACTTTCATTTTCATTCATTCTGAGTTTACTAGAAGGCTTAACCCTCTTGATGACAACAAGGTCTTATTGAAGGCAGTAGGATTCAAAAAATGAATCACATATTTTAGTAGCTTGTTTTAAAGGTGTATGGTTTATCTTTGGCAGTCTGTGTGTTCTTGTTTATTGATGGATTGAATTTCATCACTGATAAAGAATATATTGCAGAGTCAAGTGAAAACATTTTGTGGAAAGCTGAGCCAAATCTTTAGCTTCAGTTTTCTTTTTGTTGTTAGAGTCTTTTTGTATGGTGTCCATCGAAGCCTTCTAAATCTGACTTTGGTCCCTACCCTCATAGGGGTTTGTAACTTAGAGAACTTAGTTTTGTATCTCAGAATGAAATAAATAATAAAATCAGATTATTGTTTCAGTATCACACATGTGTTTTAATGATCTAGTTCACCCTTTTGCTTTTGTCTCCATGTACACATTATTTTAATTTCTATACACATTCATGTAACTTTCATTTAAGTTTATTTCTTTGCACTGTTACATATAATATATAAAAACCAACCTTGATCCCTTATACATTAATACATGTGGATTAAGTGATTGTCTTAAGGCTATAAACCCTAGGTGACATTCCCAACTATATTTCCTTAGCCCAACAAGATCTGAAAATGCTTGAGTAAGGTTTTTCATACCTTTTCCTCAACATTTATTTGGCGACCATACTAGGGATATCTTCCATATCTCTCTGGTTGATTGTATTCCTGATTATCTTTCGTTTTTTTGATTTATCTGAATACTCCTTGGCTAGTTTTTTCCATGATAGTACATGCTACAAGACAAACCACTATTGGAAACGGTCTTGATGATCAAACTAGCATTGCCTTAACCTTATTCAATACTATTTTAGAAACTGCTAGTACTTGCACCGAACTTAAACGCTCTTGGGAAGTAATTGAAAGGGATATAAGTATTCGTGAATGTTGGGAAGCCAGGTAAAGGAAACCTGAAAAATCAATAGAAACCTCCCTTTTCCTACCTCTTTGGTTCTTCCTTTCATGTCCTCAAATCCCCGCATCTCCCGAAGGAGAAGAGGATTGTCCCTTGAAGCTACTCCTATTTTTGAAATAGGAAGGAGGAAAATTGTTTTATCAACACAAGAAAGTCCTTTAGGAGAAATTTATCTGATTCTTCTAGTTCACCTTTATCACCCTTACCTATCACCTTCAACATGACATATGCAGGTAGTGGTAGTGGAACCAGAGGTGCCTCCACCTTGCAACCTTCTGCTTCATCAGTAATTGGTAGTATATATATTCATCAAGTCCATGTTCAATCCACTACCAATCCTACTAAAGTGATAAAGAAATATGGTATTTTCCAATTTGAGGAAAATGCTACGACCACCTCATGGAATGTGTCTTCTCCCTTGAATCTGGCACCTGCTACTCACCCATTACCAAAGTTTAAGGAGAATTTACCTAGGTTTTTGGTAAATAATAATGTTACTACAGATAAACACCTAGTAGCATTTTCTAATGCTTTTCATAACATAGGGGCTAATGATAACGACACTTGGATGCACTTATTTGTCAACTCCCTCAAAGGGAAAGTTGTAGCATATTTTTTCAATCTCCCTCCCAAAATTATTTCCACATGGGAAGAAATGGTTTATTGGTTCAAGTCCACTTATGGACAGTCCAAGAGTCTAGATGAGAAGTTAAGGGAATACAACAATATCGCCTATAAAGATGGTGAAACCATTAAATCTTTTAACCTTCGCTTCACCAAATTATACAATCAAATCCCTGAACCAATATGCCCTCAAAATCAGGTTTCTTTCATGCATTATTGTAATGCACTACCTTCTCCATATCATCATAGACTAGAAGAGAAGGATATTGAAAATATTGGTTCCTCTCTTCATACTTTTCTAGAATATGAGGAGCAACTAGAAAGAATGGGTCTCCCTAAAGGGGAATTGGTCAAGCAAACAAATATGCCTTTCCTCCTACAACTTGTGCAAGATATGAACAATAGGATGACAGCCTACAAATGAATGAGAAGTGTTTCTTCACCTGCCCCTTGGGCATATTCTTCTTTCTCAACTCCTTTTAGGAATACTAATGAAAATACTTTTCAACCAAAGGCCATTATGTCTCGCAGTTGGTGTAACTTCTGAAATCATGAAGAAAGTACTTGTGAAGTTAATAAAAATGCCAGAGATAAGATCTTTGGCAAAAGGACCGATACCATGATCACTATTTTAGATTGGGTTGAACCAGAGGATGTTATGGTAATCAATACTGGGAACAAATCTTACACTGCCAAGGGTAAATATGACCCTCCTCGTACTTCTTCCACCCCAAGCTCATCTTCTCAAAGTACTGATACACAAGTTGTCAGAGTTTAGGATAATCAAGGAGTGCCTTCCCCTCTTCTCTCTTCGAAATATAATATCCTTAATCAATTGGCTAATATCAAAATTGATGCTATTATTTTGGACATAGTTGTCGTCCCAAATCAACAAAAACATCTCAAAAACTTTATGGAAGGTAAAACTTCTACCATAGCCAAACTATTTGAAGAGTTAAAAGAATAGGATTCAACTATAAATAAGATAGGTGTAAATAATTTTAGGAACCCTGTAAAAAAACCCCCTTTTTATATTTCTGTAAACATTCTGGATAAAATAAATCATTGTTGCCTAATTGATGGCGGTTCTAGTCGAAGTGTAATGTCAAAAATTATCATGAAGGAGCTTGGCTTGTCATGCACTAATGAAATTTATAGAAGCATGCTCTATTATAACAGTTTGCAACAATAAAATATAGGAGAAATCAAGGATGTAACCTTAGTTCTCTTCGCACACCCCGATATAAGAACAACCATTAACATCCAAGTAATCAATATGCCAGTGAAAAACTATTCAATTATTTTAGGAAGAGACTAGCAAGTCTTAACGGGTGGATATATTTCACTTGATGGAACACATCTGTATGTCCCTCAGAACAAAAAGAACATTATAGTCCATAGGGAAGGAATAATTTCACCATATATAAAGAGTGTTCCCCAATCTAACATAAATTATCTTGAAGAATATTTGGGAGTATACTCTATCTTTGCGGATGAGGGTGACACTATCCTTGAACCAATTGATTTTTACAATGGCATGTGGCATATGCATTTCGATGGCTCGTGCTCAAACGAAGGTAGTGGGTCCAACATCATTCTATATTCTCCTATAGGTAAAATCCACATTTTTTCTTATAGGTTAGAATTTTCTTGCACAAGCAATGCCACTGAGTTTGAGGCCTTACAGTTAGGCATCAAAAATGCATATAACCTTGGTTGTGGCCACCTTACATTTTTTGGTGATTCTGAACTTGTTGTGAACCTTGTACATAATATTTATTCGCCAAGAAACAAGTTGCTTAAATGCTATATCCAAGTTGTTTGGATGCTCATTTCAAATCTGTTATCATTTAGCATCACTCATGTTAAGAGGGAACTTAATTCAATGGTTGATAGGTTAGATTTGTTTGCAACATCTCCTACCCGACAAATTTTACCTAAACGACCTGATTGTACATTCCAATCTCTATATCGTCCTCACATCCTTGATAACGTAGAGTCATGGAAAGTTTTCCTGAGTGATGAAGTCATTTTGATTTCATACAAAATGAACCGTTTAAGCCTAAAGAAATCATATCTATTGAAGATGACAAATTTCCTAAGGGCTTGAATCCTCTTGAAAGTTCATTTTCGTTGAGTGATGTAGGAAAAAAAGAGACAGATAAGGAAGAGGAGTTGAAAAGGAAAGTGGGTGATACCATTTCCTCGGACCTTGGGACACCCAAATCTCCAAAGATCATTAAACTAGGTGCCCAATGTTCTGATGAAGAAAAAGTGAAATTCACTTAGCTACTCCGTGAGTTTCAAGATGCTTTTGCATGGTCATACGAGGATCTTCGTAGTTTTTATACTTCTCTCATATAACATTCCATTCCTATCAAGGTAGGGGTTTGAAGCTACTATTCAAAAAGAATTGGAAAAGTTGTTAAAAGCTAATATAATATTCCTAGTTAAGTAGTCATATAAGATTATGTGTCGATTTCCATGCATTGAATAGAGCAAGTGTCAAAGACCATTTTTTGCTTCCTAATATGGAAATTATTTTACAATAGGTTCCAGGGTCACAAATGATGTCCTTACTTGATGAATTTTATGGATATAATCAAATCAAGGTGAAAAGGACTGATAGGTATAAAAACACCTTTACTACACAATGGGGCACATTTGCTTATGAACGCATGCCTTTTGGCTTGTCTAATGCAGGTGCCACTTTTCAAAGAGCTATGAAAATATCTTTTGATGATCTGATCGATAAAATTATCCAAGTTTATCTTGATGATTTGACTATTTATTCAAAGAACCAATTGGATCATTTTGGTCATCTTAGAAAAGTTCTCATGTGATACATAAAATTTGGCATTTCTTTAAATCCTTCCAAATCTATTTTTGGTGTCACAAAGGGAAAACTCCTCAGTCATATTGTTTCTGATTTAGGAATAAGCATAGACCCTGAAAGGATTACTAGAATTCTAAACCTCCCTGCCCCCACCTCCAAGGAAGAAGTTCAATCTTTCATGGGAATTATTAATTTTGTCCATAGGTTTGTTCTTGATTTTGCTTTTATGTTTAAACCAATTCATAATCTTATGAAGAAATATTTTTCTTTTTCTTGGATAGATGGCGTCGAAAATGATTTCCTTAGGATTAAGAAAGAAATCAGTTCCGCACCAGTTCTGGCGAAACCAGACTTTGAGAAAGATTTTATCATATTTACCAATGCCACCGAGGAATCAATTTTTGTTATCCTCTTACAAAGTGATGACCAAAACAATGAAAAACATGTATCTTACATGAGTCAAAGTTTATCAGATGATGAGATAAAATACTCTTATATTGAGAAACATGATTTTTCTATTGTTAAGGCTATATAAATTTTTTTCCATTTTGTTAAATTAGGAAACATACGCAGGTAAAAATCCCTTTGCCTGTTATCAAGTTTCTTCTTTCAAAAACTTATCTTTCAGGAAAAATTGCACATTGGCTTGCCAAAATTCAGAAGCATGATTTGACGATTATGACTTCAAAGAAAATCAAGGGATGAGACCTAGCTCTTCACTTATCTCAACATCCTGAACCAAGTGAAGAAATTGAAGATCAAGATAATCCTCTTTCAGATCTGTTTTATATTGAGACTCAAAATCTTGCTATATCCGAACATCCTTGGTATAAAAATCTGGTGTATTATTTGCAGTATCAAAAGTGTTCGGATGAGATGGATCTTCATCCGAGAAGGAGACTCTGCCTGGAAGCTTCCAAATATATCATTTTAGGAGAGTTTTTGTTTAGAAGGTTTGCTGATGGTTTTTTACTTTGATTTGTGAATGATGAAGAAGCACATAAATTGTTACACGAAATTCATGGATCATCAATTTATGTCATTCACATTGGTGGCCATTTTTCAGCTAAAGCTACTTCTTTAAAATCATAAGAAATGGTTACTATTGGCCTTTGATATTTCACAATCCTATAAATTCACAAGATCTTGCGATGAGTTCCAAAAATTCGTTGGGAAATAACTCCTTTCTTCCATGCCTTTACAACATGTTCTCCCGGATTTCCCTTTTTCTAAATGGGGCCTAGACTTTATTGGTCCTATCAATCCTTCTCCTTTAGCGGGGCATATATTCATTTTGAAAACCATTGATTACTTTACTAAGTGGACTGAGGCTATCGCTCTTAGGCATGCACAGGATGAGCTTGTAATTTCTTTCTTATAAACTAATATCTTTTCCAGATTTGGCATTCCATTAGATATCATGATGGACAATGGCCCAGCCTTCATATCTGAAAAATTGACTCAATTTTAGGCTAAGTTAGGGGTCAAACATTTCACTTCATATTCTTATTACCCTCGGGGAAATGGGAAGGCAGAGTCTACTAATAATAATCTGGTTATGACCATAAAGAGGATCATAGAATACAAACCTTTCTAGTGGCACACGCTTCTCACTTATGCTCTCTGGGCAGATCGCACAACCACCAAAGCAAGCACAGACTTTACCCCATTTCAACTTGTATATGGACAAGAGGCTATTCTTCCTTCAAAGATAGAACTTTCTTCCTTACGGATGATGTTGTAGATTGAAGAATTAAATTCTTCCAATGTTCCCCAAAGTATAAATGCATTGTTATCCCTAGAAGAACACATGAATTTTTCCTTGGAGAACATAAAAAGAAGGCAACAAACTGTGAAGAAGTATTTTAATAGACAAGCAAAAGTTTTTGAATTCAAGATTGATGATAAAGTCCTGTTATGAGACTCATCCCATGCTGAAAGAGGAAGAAATTCTAAGTTTCAAAAACTATGGCTAGGTCCTTTCAAAATCGCTTTTATCCTAGGTGCAAACTCATACCTCCTAAAGGATTTAGAGGACTGATTGTTCTCTTACAGTACTAATGGTTCCCACTTGAAACATTATGTGGAACCAACTTGACCATTAAACGCTTGTATAAAAATGATTGTTGTATATAGTCTTTTGTTTTACTGTTTTCTTTTTTACTTTGATTTGTTGAGTTTTCAATTTCTGTTGTTTTGTTTTTCATGATTATCAGAAATAAAGTCTAGATCAATTTTACCATAACAATGTCATTCTGTAAGTATTGTTGATCAATAAATAACAAGGTATACACAATTGTCACGATGACCTCCTTTTAGACATCATTGAAATTGCTTTTTGCTTTCAACACTATTGTAGGATACTTGATTTTGTATTCTTCCCTGTTTTTGCTATCCCTTTCTTCCCTCCATCCTGAGATCCAAATATCATATCATAAACATTCTCCTTGAAACTTTAAGAAGCATTGTATGTTACATATTGTTCAAATGTTATGTATACAATACCAAACCCCCTCATACGTACCACTTTCCATACGTTATTCCCAAAGTCCCGTCTCATTATTATCCTTAAACCATCTTTTTTCCCCTATTGCATAACTATTATTTTCAATAGTTTTTTTATCATCTACCTCTACCGGTCTGTGAAACTAGAGATTCAGAGTTCTGAATCTGTTAGAAATAGATTTCCCTGTGGATCCACCAGTTTGTTGATTCCCAAAAGCGAAATGTGGGGTACATGCATGCAAATTGGTTGCAATGCCTTATTATTTATATACAATTAATAATATACTAGATAGGTGGGACCCTGTATGTGAATAATGATGAATGATACCTCATATTTTTATGTGCTCATATCTATTTTACAAAAATGACTCTACAGTTTTAAAAAATTCAAAACCTCTTTCCTAGCATAATGGGAAAATGATAGGTTTATTGACGATTTAATTCAAAGGGAAAATGTGTTGTTCTATTGAGCATCTTGGTTTATTCTGTTGCACATATATTTTTAATGGTGGATTTAAACTCCAAGAATGAAGTTGTATATGGTTATGGCATATTTCACTTATGATTTCTTGTTAAGTATCATGCACCATTGTTAAGGTTTATAAGGGTCGCATTGCTGCCCTAGAAAAATTTGGGGACACACAACATACTTTGTGCTAAGTGTTAAGCGTGCACATTAGGATTGAAAACTTTATGGACGGTGACATATCCGACTTTGTATTGAAATTTTGATGGTAGCTATAGTGGATTATGCACTGGAGGTGTTAGTGCGATCGTATTGGGCTATGGTTGATAGAGTTAATATAAGATACATCGTGCAATTATTGCATGTCACTCTAACCCTAACTCGAGGTCGCCACCCTCACTTGGTTCGCATTTGGTTGATTTCTTGGTTGGTGTTGTCTCCGTTTTGATCGGCCTTGGAGGAAATAGTCATGTTAGTGGTTTTCCTTGGCATTCTACATACATGTATGAAATCTCTTACTGCTCCATCCATGAAATATAGCTCTGCTCAGAATTAAATAATAATGTTGGCTCTTTCATTTGCTTACAGACTGTGTTTTTTTGAAGTTTAATGCATGTGGGTATCTACTGTGTAATGGAATTTAAATGGAGTTCCTCCCTGTTGGAATTTAAGTGTTCAATCTGATTCATAGTCGAAATTTCATTTCTGTTTGAATGACATTGCGTCCAAAATATGTGGTTTCTCTGTTTCTATGCCTGTTAGCAAATAATTATGGCAAATTTTGTTCGGGTTTCACTCATCTCTGGTCATTAAAATTTGAGGGTTCTGTTCTCGCTGTGATATAAAAGAAAGGTTTTTTGCTTAATTCCATTACCTTGTCTTGAAGGATTGTAGCTCCTTTGAAACTTCCTATAAATTGTTTGTATATATATGGTCATATTTGCTTTCGGCCGCCATGAGGGGTCTATAAAGAGGTATGTGGAAGGTATGTTGTGATAAGAGATGGTTAAAATGTTCTTTTTTTCAAAACCCTTGAAGTGTTCTCCTTCATGTTTGCCCAAACCTCAGTTATTTTATTGATGAGTCGCAATTTCAAACTCTGAGCTCGATGTTTTTTATCAGTGGTTATTCCAACATTGGCGAGGTTGGATATTCACATATTATTTTTCATGTATCCATGGGGTTTTGTCGATTTTTTTAAATGTATGATGTTAGAATAATAACACTAGGTTCACTGGGTTTTGAACCCAGTCTATTACATAACAAACATTGAAAGTTGTGACACGTGCCTCATATGTTGAAGAGTTGTTGACTTATGTGGTGTTCCATCGCACACTTGGTGTGGTCTGTTTTTAGTAGTGTTGAATATCTATGTTGGAAATCTATTATAAAAAAAAATAACTCTGCAAATAAAGGAAATAAAAGTGTACAGTGGGAAGATTTGTTATTTGCATTAAATATTGGTTCGTTGGTTGGTTATCCACATGGTTTTTTGGTCAATTTTGGAAAACTGTATAATGTTAAGATAAGAGAACACCAATTGCACATGGGTTTCAAACCTAGTATGTTTACACAACAACTATTTAAGGTTGGTTGTTGGCTTATGTTGCGTTCGCATCCCCATTGTGCGCTGGATGTGGTCTATTTTTAGTTGTTGGAATGATTTTGTTGATAGTCTATTATTAAAAGAACTTGGCAAATAAAATAAATAAAGAGTGTAAAATGGACAATCTTGGAGCTTTCCTGGGGTTTTGAAATATCAGTGTGTTGGATTTGACTTACTAAACAAAGAAAAGTTTTGGCAATTATTTTATTGACGACAATGGCATTTTTTGGGTATCATTGCATGTAATAGAACAATAATCGTTTTCCCCTCTCATTATACCATTTTTTCTCACTATATTCCCCTCATCCTCCCAAATACATTAAAACACTCCCTGTTATGTTACTATGAATATAAAATTCTTTATGGAAAGAGAAAGGATTACTATAAAACTTGGTTAACGAATGGTGTTTGGAAGGTTGTATTTAGATACATTCTCTATTACTTCTACATTTGCTGAACAATATTCATTTATCTTGCCTTGTCCATGCTACCATTTTTCCCACACTATAAACCCCTCATATTCCCAATATCCCTATCACTCCTTGTTCAAGTGAAAATTGATGATGAAGTTTTAAGGTGTTAATGGATGGATTGCATGTGTTATGCGGTGAATAATAGATCCAACTTTTTTATTTTATTTAGGTGGAGTTTCATGCATGTATTGTTAAGAGTTTTTCATGACATGTTGGAATATTTCTTCAGAATGATATCCTTTAGCATAGGCAATAATGGCAGAGGAAATTGATAGAGAGGCCATATAAGGCCTTGGTTTTCAATTCATTTTGATGTCGATCCACATGAATTAAATCAGCTCTTTCAAGTTGGGTTCTTCAACTTAGCTGGCCATGGGATCCATCCTTGACTTGAAAGACCTCCCTTCCAAGAACATTAATTGTTTTTTGGTATCTGTGTTCCTCCTCATGTGTCAATGCAACCAGAACCGCCTGCCAATGATGGTTGGCAGGCGATTGTCCACCAGCCTGTTGTTCATCACCATGGTTGGCCCACTTCTTATTTTCCATTATCTCCTCCACCACTGCCAAAGAATCCAATGGCCCAAGTTGATCTTATTGTCTCCCCCATGCAATATTCTCATGCTAGTAAGAGGTTAAAAACCAATGTTCCCAAGCTTGTGCAAGATAAAGGAAAATGTGTGGCCACTCCTTCCAAGTCATCTAAAGAGTCCTTTGAATCTGTGTCTTCACGTCTTCATCTTAAAGATGATTGTTCTCATGTTATCAGTGCAATCCAGCATCAAGGTTCCAATCAGCCTAAAGATGCCACCAAAAGATCAAAAGAGGACAACAGTGAGAAGAGGCCGAATGCCTCTCACAGTAAATATGTTTTTTTAATGATGATTTATGTTATTTCTTATTGAGGACAATATTTTTACTTTGACACAGTTTTGGACAACAAGCACATATATAGGCAGTTGTTTTGGACAACAAGCACATATTTAGGAAGATTTTTGGGACAACATGGACATAATACTTTTTTGGATATGGTCATATTATATTTTGCTGATATTTAAAATGTTTGATCCTAATTATTAGAACGAGAGTTACAAGGAGGATATTTGAATCAAATGATTGAGTTTTATATTTCATTTTTTATGATTACTAAAAGAAATAATTGGGAGGCACAAGGGGTCCCACCTATTTAGTTATTATTTAATTAAGACTCTTATTTATATATTATTATTATTATTTGTCTCAACTAATTAGTTAATATAATTAGACTTAACTAAGAAAAGGTAATTGAACTACCATAACCTATTGACAAGGAATAAAATCTCAATGAAAGGAAGAGACAAGGGGTGAGAATAGAAGGAGAACTAAAACCATAAGGTTTTCTCTATTCTAGTGAGATACTTTCATTTTCATTCATTCTGATTTTACTAGAAGGTTTAACCCTCTTGAAGACAACAAGGTCTTATTAAAGGAAACATGATTCAAAAACTGAATCAAATATTTAACCAACTTGTTTTAAAGGTGTATGATTTATCTTTGGCAGTCTGTGTATTCTTATTTGTTTATGGATTGAATTTCATGACTGGTAAATAATATCTTGCAGAGTCAAGTGACAACATTTTGTGGCAAGCTAATCCATATCTTTAGCTTCAATTTTCTTTTTGTTGTCAGAGTCTTTTTGTATGGTTCCCATCGAAGGCTTCTAAATCTGAATTTGTTCCCTACCCTCGTAGGGGTTTGTAAAGAGAACTCAATTTTGTATCTCATAATGAAATAAATAATAAAATCATGTTATTGTTTCAATCTCACACATGTGTTTTAATGATCTGGTTCACTCTTTTGCTTTTATCTCCATGTACACATTCTTGTAATTTCTGTACACGATCATGTAACTTTTGTTTAAGTTTATTTCTTTGCATTGTTACATATAATATATAAAAACCATCATTGATCCCTTGTACATTAATACCTGTGGATTAAGTGATTGTCTTAAGGATATAAATCCCGAGTGACATTCCCAACTATCTTGCCTTAGCCCAACAAGATCTGAAAATGATTGAGTAAGGTTTTCCATACCTTTTCCTCAACACGGTACACCAATTTTAACTAACCACGTCGGGGTGTACTAGAAAAATAACGCCTCAGCAAGTCAAATGTTCAAACGCAATGCCATACTTTATAAAAAATAAATGCATTGAATAAATCACACCGGTGCCATTTAATATTATGCATCGATACACTTCACTTAACTATCTGCACCACTAAAATAATGATTTATAAAATTTAATGTAGCAGTGCAACCATTGTAATCCAATGCACTGACACTATATACAAAAATGCACTGGGACATATATTTCTCAAATTTTCATAGCGAGTCATCTCATTGGATGCCTCGTTCCTGGTGCACTCACATTTATAACGTAACGAGGAATAAAAGGACGGTTCTCCACTATCATGGTGGTACTAGTGCATTAATAGTAACACCTTACTCTGGTTCGTTGTGTCGTTTCGTTGGACGCCTTGTAACCGATGTTGTCTGATGATCCAAATTATTACCTATCCAAAAGGCTCATTAAAGGCACATTTTCCCACCATAATATGAATTAAAACTTGTTTTTGACAATATTTAATAATAAGTCATGAATATTTTTGCATGTTTCTTAGTAAATGTGTTTTGAGGTGGAATTTTGTGTATATTGTACCTTTTTTTTCTAATATCTATGCCAAAATATGTCTGTAGAACCAAGCAGATTGAACTCCATGAATCAAGAGAGTTGAAGGGCACCAACATCCTAAAAACAGGGATTTTGTCTCCCTCAGAACACTACTAGCCAAGAATCAAGGGACCTTGTCTCCACCTACCTATAGAGAGTTGTTTGTTAATTAATATCCACTCTTGATCAACAATAGTTTGAGATATAGATGTATTTAATAAGATCCTTTATTTCTCCACTTCTCTCCTCAATCTAAGAAAAGAGGTCGAACTCTCAAGACCATATATAGACCTCTATCCTAGGAGAGAAGGAGAAATATTCTTTATAATATTGTATTGATATTTTTCTCTAATGACTTTTGTTGGAAACTTAGAGCCTTTTTTATCTTGATGTATTACTAATGTTAATGGAATAAAGATGGTCTTGTTTTCAACTTGTTAGATTTTTCTCAAGGTTCCTTGTGCTTATTAGGTAGGGCCCACTCAAGAGGACTCAAGGACCCTATTGCAAATTTTTTATCTCTTTGCATTTTAAGATAGTGATTAGTTAGTATTTCATTTCTTTTGAAGATTAATGTAGTTTTGCATGATTAATTCTGCTTTCTATCAAGTTATCATTAATTGGTTAGTTACAATAGGTATCGTGTAGAAAGATTCAACATCCTATTGGAACACTCTTGGGTGTGTTTCCAAGGCTAAGAACCTTAGATCTATTCCATTTTATTATAGTATAGCTTTGTTGATGCTTCAGAAGACTTACACTATATTTCTAGGCCTCTTTTGGCTTCCTATAGGAGTTTCCCGTAGAAACTGCACAGTTCCTGTAGAAACCTCCTGTAGGATTGTTTTAGCTCTAGATGTCAGTGTATCTTAATCTTGTTTTCATAAGAAAAACAATCAACATTAAGAAGGAATATGACTTGCTATTGTTCAAAGGGTTAGGCATAAAATAACTTGTTTAGTTCATGCATTAGTTTAGCTTTTCTTTAATTGCATCTTTCTGTCATACACTAGAATGAATTTATTTTATGATTTTAGTTTGCTCTTTATGGTTTAGTATGATTTTAGATTAAATTTATTTCTTTTGAAAATATTGATTACTTGCTATTCTAATTTGGTGTGCTTTTCAACAATAGTTTGAAGTTTCTTTTTGTCATTTCAATTTCCTGCACCATTTCATGCATTCCAACCCTTGATCAGTCTTAGACCTATACTACTATCAATGAACACTTCATATACATTAAACAACACCTCTCAAGTATGTATGAACCCTAGGTTGAAAAAGTAAAGTAACAAGAAAAGGATACAATAGTGTTATTGTTGTTATTCTTAGGTCCATCGCCATCGACAAAAAAATGCGCCATTAAAAAAAATACCGTTACTACAATAACATGGTAGCACCAGTGAATTTATATTAACACTTCACACCGTGTAAGTTCATATTCAACAATTTCATTGGTCGGTGTAGATGGATCAAAACAATGCATTGGTAATGTAAAGAGCACAACACCGGACCAGATTTTCACAAATTTGCAGTGTAGTGTCTTATGGCAAGCACCGCTAAGATGCTAGGAAGTGCACCAATTGAGATAAATGCACCTATTGTAACAGATATTGAAAATTTTTGAACTTACTGAGGCACTTTCGCTCAAATTTAACAACAGGTACTAAACCCCACACAAAAAAAAATTGATCTACATCTCATGGCCAAATTGGATAAACGAATTAAGTATCAGAGGATTCCCTTATTGAAATATTTACTCATAATCGTTGCTGCAACATGTGGCTTCTGCTGTCTGTAAATGCAGATGAAAGCCTTCTTTGTCTCCTCCTCAGCCCTATTTATTGCATAGCTTCAGACACTATAAATCTCAGAGTCTTCTATGTTCTTGGCTACTGCTTCTGCTACTGCAAGATTTTTCCAAGCCTGGGCGAACTTTTGGCATAGCAGTAAATACCGAGGATCCCCAGGACATGTTCCAGCTATTGCTTCTATCAAATCCTTTACAATTCCTCTATAAGTGTCATCCTCATATTCTCCAAGATCCTCTCTCCCGGATTCTCTTGTCATCTCCACAAGAAAAGCGAGGTAACAGAGAGCGAACACAGATATTATCCATGATCGACGTTATTGATCATCGACATCAATGTCCTTCGAAAAGAATTCGACGTCGATAGATAGGACACTCATGGAATCTAAATCAATGGTCTTGCCAGCAGATGAACCAAAACTGGTGTAACATGGCAGAAGAGGACGCTTCACATGTACCCTGGACGAAATGGCCTGGTTGTAGGCCAACGTGAATCTTTCAAAACATAATCTACTCTCTGCATTGTTAGTGATAATATATCTCTCGAATGCGCATCGATGGAAAAGGCAGAAGAATCCCCATTTCTTGGATGCCTTGGACTGTCGTAAAGTGCCAGGGACTACAACATCGAAGTACGGGATGGTGATCAATGCACCTCTGTTTATGTCTTTGGTGGCATGAACCCTCATAATGTCGTGGCCTACGTTGATTCTTGCCGCGTTGGGAGCACAGGAATGGTTAATGAGGAACAAACTACATCAATCTTCATCCAACAGGAACAATCACTTCCAAAGTTAGGAGTACATCATTCAATTTTGACTGCTCCTCAACCTCAACGAGGAGTTATTGGGAGTAGCTCCTTCGTGAACAAAGGACGCTCTTATGCAGATGCGGCAGGACTAGGATCTACTATCGGTCCTGAAAAGAAACCACCAACAGCTACTACTTCCATACAGGCCGGTGTTGATCGTGTTCCATCAACTAATTTCAATGAAAAGGCCACTTTAAAGCTTGCACATGCCTGCAACAAATCAAATTCTTTTGATCATCAACCTATTTCTACAAACGAATTTCTAGTCGGGACTGACGAAGACGTCCGTTATTTGTCAAATACTTTTTCTGTCTTCAACGTAAATGCCGACAGAAAGGCTAGTACAAACATATATCCAATTATATCTGTCAAACTTCCAGCTCTGGGTCAACTACCAATTTCCTTCCCACAGGCAACTGAAATCATCGAAGCTCAACATAAATCACCCTTGCATTACAACATGATAGATTTTTCACAAATGCGCATCACTTCTGCATCGTCCTCAACTCAATACGGTCAATCAATGAGTACTTTCACACCTTGAGCCACAGTACATGCTCATGAAGATTTCTTTCTAAATTTTCTCCAGGAAGGAAGTTCGTTTTTCACCCCATGGAGTCAACAAAAACCTTTGTATAGCATCGAGCCTCCTCCCTGGAAACCAACTCTTAGCTGCCAATTATGGGAGAACTCACCTCAGAGTGTATTATCACCATACAGTCCCCAGGAGTCTCTTTTCCAAAATTCGCCCACTACTAAATTGTCTTTCGAGATAACTGAAAGTAGCAAGATCAGTCACACTGAACTTCCCAACTGTGTACTCTACAAGGAGCGGAAGGCTATTTGGGTTGCAGTACCTTGCGCCCACAGAGCTTTGTGCACCCCGCGTTGTGCTACTCTTGAATTTAGCCAGAAGATTTCACATGGAATGTCATGGGGACGATGAACAATAGTTGGTTTTGTGTAAAACTGAGCGTGTGCAAGCACAAAGAAGGCGAGATAGGTCTAGTTTTCGAGAATCCTACAGAAAACAGCAGAGGAACTCCCACAAATGGGATGGATTTGTTCATTCGTGATAGGTAATAGCAGGTTCGTTCTCAACTTGGGAATGATGATGATTGAGCCCTCGAATTGCACCTTCAGGTTCCTGTTGCGACACAGGAGGGATATCATTTCCTACAATGGCGGAGACCAGGGGTACCTGAACGAGTTTTTTCCATCACACACCAACGTTTTATTGTGATCCAGAACAACAAATATTAGTAACGGAAGAGCATCTGGAAGTCACGGAATTCCATAAGACAAACCGTTTATTTTTAATTTATTTCTTTTAAAAATTGAGTTATGTAACGTATCACCAGAGGCGATTAGTTAAATAATCGTTGGAGGAGGCCGACACAGAGGGGGGGCGAGCTGGGGAAAACCTCTTTTGAAGAGGGGCTCTTTTTGTAAGCCGAGTTATTTTGTA
>JASDQU010508382.1:41902-53663 GCA_032191745.1 Picea mariana | reverse complement strand
ACAAGTGACATATTTATCATTGTCATTTTGCAAACATTGATTTCGTCAATATTTACTATCAAATTGCTTACATTGAATATCAGATAGTCACTTACATATGAAGTACTAACCCCATTGAACATAGCTTGCATATATCTTTCTTGTTGTTGTCTTGTTCCAAGCAGGTGCATTTTCTTTGGGGGTTACTTCAAATTTGCCTTTGGACGGACTATCTTTTTGGGTGGTGATCTATGAAGGGGGAACTATCTTATTTCTCTTAAACCTTTGCCTCTTCAAAGCCACAGGTCACTGAGGACGTCTCCCCTGGGTCTAACCTCCCTAAATAGAAAAAACCTCCCCATTGTGGTGACATTGGGTGAGGAAGGTTCTTGTTTCGTTAGTTTGACCTACTATCCTTTAGCCTCTCTCCCATCTACGAATTGTGCAATAACATTTTGGCACCGCTGTCGGGGAACACTAAGTCATTTCTCCTCAAACGACAAATCTTTTCAGTAATCCTTGCCTCAGAGCCTTATCTTACATTCTTGCCTGGCGACTCCACTAGGGTGTTTTCCCTATTTCTTTGATAGTTTCAAGAAAACTATCTGGCGACTCCACTAATGACGAAGCCAACGATGACTTCAAAATGGGATCTAGGGAACTACAAACCTTTGGACATGAGTAAAATCCTGGGATATCCCAGACGAATGCCCCCCTTTTATAAAAATTGGCTCCCTAGATTTGCTGGCATCGATGGAGAAAGTCATGATTATCACATGAGCAAATTCTTGGATTTATTTCAATACCGCCCTATTAGTGATGAGGCTGAAGATTTGGTGAGGAAACTCTTCTCTACCTCTCTGCATGGAGAGGCTAGAAGATGGTATGATAATCTTCCAACTGCCAGCATCACATCTATGGACCATTTTGAAAAAATCTTCCTTGTAAGGTGGGTTATGAAATTGGAAGATATACAATCATTGTTGAGAGGTCTTGAAAGCATAAAATAGTCAGAGGATGAGACCATCAGAGATTTCAGTTTTAGATTTCAGAGGTTGTTGTACCACATTCCTGAAAGCTTTCGCCCTAAAGGCAAGTATCTCATCTATCTCTATACCAATGGAATTTTGGGGCATTTGAGCTTCCTCCTAAATAAAAAGGGTCCAAAAACACTTGAAGAATCTTACAACATGGCCATTCAAATCGAGAAAAATCTCTCCTCATCCAGAACCAATGACCATATCATGGACACTCTCAGCTTGATAAAACTAGTTTCCCTTGAAACCTTTGTTGAAGATCCACAAGAGAGAAGGGAACAAGTTTTTTACCAGCAGAAAGAGGACGTGATTAAGGAGAAAAAAACCAAGCAAGATGATGAAGTATCAACCCGTGCTCCTCCCTCTAATGAGGTCATCCAAGAACCTCTTTCTTCTACACAACAAAGTGAAGATGAGGTTAGTTGCTTTCCACTTCAAGATTTCGATGACACCTTATTCTCGGATTCAGAAAATGAAGGAGAAATGAAAGCTTTGAACGAAATGGATATTCCTTGTTGTACAATCGAAGACGAAGAAGCAATCCATGAGGATGAAACAATAACACATGCTAAAAACATCAGAGTCCTCGAAGCCCCTGCACAAGAAGAAACAATGAGTTTCCCTCCTCCCCTAGTTTTTGATGATGCTTTACTTTATGATGAAGGAAATGAGGAGGAGGAGAATGAATTTTCAAATGTTTCTAACCCTGCATGTTATGACACATATAGTGAAATTGTTGATAACATTGATGAGTTCATACATGTTGGTAGACGTAGGTGGGATATAGTTGGTTATGACCTGGATCCCATCTATGACACTGAGAGTCATTTCCAAGTGTTGCCCTTGCAATTATCAGAGCAGATTACTTTTGACCAGTGGCAACAAGAAGATGATATTTTTACCCGTACTTTTAAAAAAACCAAGGATGACCTAGCACCTTGTTTTCCTGATGATTTTCAGTCTTACCTTGAGATTTTTTATGAGTACCCTTCTGAGCACTTGGATTCTCTCCATGAAGATGATTACCAACCACCACTGTGCTCGGATTTTGGTACAAGTAAGAACATCGTTTGCTTAAAGAAGGATTCTCATGACTTCTCACTCCAACCACCTATTATTACTTTACCTTGCTTTTCCATTAAAGGTGTAGTTGGGAAGTATATCTTTTATATAGAGTTTCCCCTTAAGCAAACCCAAGAATCCAAGGGTTGGTTGAAAACTACAGATTTCAGTCTATCATCTCATATTTTCAATCATCCCTTGAGGATTTTCCAGTCATCTGATACATCTTTGTCAATCCCTTCCCAGACCTCAGAGTATGAGAACGTCCCAGGTAGCCAGTTTGTTGACCCTTTGAGTCGGTGTTTTGAACCTTGGACTTTTCATGACCCCTTCCTGAAGTGGATTGAGTACTTTCCTCCAAGATTGACTTGGCATAATTTTATCCCTCCCACCCACCTCCATGAGTTAGACTTTGCGATTCCCGATGATCTGATACATGTTCTAACCCATGTTATTTTTGTGCTTAGCTTATCACTAGGTGCAGAAACTAATAGATCTCCCTAGATCCACCTAGATCTAGAAAAAAACAGGATAGGACATGACTCTTTCCCTAAGTTGTAGTCATTGAATCTACTAATAAGAAGGGATGAGATACATACCTTTATATCACTTCCTTCACTCCGACGCTCTTGTGAAGTCAGGTCCAAGACAACACAAACCAACCAAAGTGAAGATAGCAAAGTATATTTAATGTCAACTTATGCATATGATCAAGGAGTTATGCTATAAACTAAGAGTGATTTTATGGGAAAGGGACATGCCGCTGTATTATATTAAATGAAAGTAGAAGATACAACCTAATTGCCTTGACATTGCAAGCTTCCTTTCAGTGACCCTTGGTTCCAACACACACACTTGCTCTGCACTTGCATGAAGAAGATCCAATACCTCTTGATAGACCAAATAGAGTCTTCAAGCTTCTGTCCAAGCATGGTTCTTCACACAATTCTTTCACCAATTCTTCATTCAATCTTGCTTAACCTTTTCCATGAGAAAACTTTCAATATATAGGAGAAGGAGGGATGGTTACATGGATGAGGATGATCCCACCAAATATGAGAAGTCAGTAGGATGCCAACCATGCAAATTCTAACTCATTTTCTAGAAGATCCCCTTCTAGAACCTTCGTGACCTCTTCTCCTTTCCAAGCTTAAAAATAGGTTCACACCCTATATATGGAGCAGACTGCGAACAGTTTGCACCCTAAGTGTGGGTGGCCTGCGAGAATGAGGAATTCTCGCACCCTGTAACATAGGAAGCATGCGAACTCATCTTAAAAATGTGTTTTTTGGAAGAAGACAACAATCAGTTTTCTCAGGCAAAAAGTCCTTGTGGGAGCCTGAACACATCACTTGTAGAGACTTCACCAGAGTGACCAAAATCATGTGTAACAGAATGCCCCCCAAAGTATGAGGCTGGAATCTATGACAGCCTAAATACTTTGTAAACTGCGTGTGTGTGTCAGAAACCAGGAGCGCACCTAATCGAAAACCTGTAAAAAATCAAGCATCTGCAGAATATAATACCAGTTCTGAGGTAGGCATTCCCATGCTCAGATTACAAATGAATGTAATCACAAACGTAATTCATGGCCACCAATTATACACCATGGATCCATGCCGTCAAAAATGCTACATAGCCACCAGGAATACACTGTGGCTCTATGTGAGAATACTTGAATTAAGACGACATAGCCACGTGACATACAAAGTGGATCTATGCACCGAAACAAATCATACATACTCCATAGCAGCCTGGATCAAAAAGATGAGACCCAGGGTTTTCAATCCCATCACCTGGAAGTATGAATCTAGCCATGCGATTACATGTGCTGAAGTCGAACATGGTAGAAACCACTTGATTACTGGTCATTGATGAAAACCGTTAACAAGTGCAAAGGAAATCACCATTGATGTCAATGACTCCCAAGGTACCTAAGTACAATCTGAACGAATGCGAATGAATGAGTTGAAGTCAAGCACTCGGCGAAATCTCTCGATCAGGTATCAATGATGTGAAACCCCTGTCGAAAGCGAAGAGACGCATGCAGGTTCCAAGGTACTAAATGATTTCTAAGTCTCATTTCGGATAATGAGTTGGAGTCGATGGAACAAGACTCGTCACAAGAGGGCCTTGATGTATCCCCCATCAATGACATGAAATAAGTAACATATTTTGAGGATGAGACGAAGTATGAATACGAGTCGAAACGGACACAGGGAAGGCCGACATAGTAAGAATGGACAACTGCAGATGGCCGACTCAATAGAGGACTTGTGTGAACTTCTCTTGAACATATGAACGACACGACCAAGGACTTGGTAGCACTGACTCAAAGATGACCCAAGATATGACCTTGTAACAAGTTGAACAAGAGACAAATGGATTTTCCAACCCGGATTCAAATGACGAATAGGGGGTGTCATGTTCAAGAGCGATGCTTACTGCCATTAATATGAATACGAAAACACATCCCTTTCCCAAAATTTCCCCCAACATTTCTGGTGAGTACCACTTTATTTTTATGCAAGCTTGAGGAGGATAACATATGCTTGTTGATGTAAGCTCATCCTTTGGATGAGTCCCTCGGAGTATATTTAATGAACCCTAGGAAGGAGTGGTTCGATCCCATTGCGGGTCTTTCAATGTTTGTTTAACGAGTCCAAGGATAGAAAACTCGGGAGTTTTTCATGTTTTGAGAGTCTGAAAAACACTTAAAGAGAACTCTCCCAGTTCCTTTTTCGTAAATAAGTTCGACGAGACTGAAAAAGTGATAAACTATCGCCCGTCGAACGTTTTCTTCAAATACTTTAACGAGCCTGAAGAGAACAAGATCGCTCGGCAATCTTTTCATTTTTATGGAGCGTGAAAAGAGATTAAAGGATACTCCCTTAGGTTCGTCATTTTCGTTTTATCATAACGAGTATGAAAAGATGAGAAAAAGTATACTCGGTTACGTTCTCATATATTTTCGAGCGCGAGAACGAACGAAGACTGAGCTTGAGGTTTTTCTAAAAACCCTAAAAAGTAGTCGTACATGCGACAAAAAGAAAAAAAACCCGTACCCCTTCGTTTGGACTTCAAAGTTGCTATACCTACAGAAAAACATACTCACAAGGCTATTAGGGCATTAGGTTTTATAAGAAAAACAATAAAAATAATAATAATATAAAAAATCAATAAAAAAAATAGTAAAAAGTGAATAAATATGGGTAAAAAGGGTTTTTTACCATTTCATTGTGATTTTTCCAAAAACTTGCCCAACACAGCTCATTTTCCCCCAAATTTCTTTGCTTGATTGCAAGAGGCAAAAGCGATCATTTGGCGAATCGTTTCAACCAACGAGGTAAGCTCTTGATCCTTCAACTTTTCCATGGTTTAGTTTTAGTTTTTATTGGCAATTTTTAGGGTTTTAAATCCATTTTAGGGTCACACCATGCGCTTGAGCATTCTCGCAGGTGAGCTTTGCGGGACCTGCGAGAATCTCGCACTATTCCAAAGGCTCACCTGCGAGGGTTGAAACATGGATTTTAAAGTTAAAAATTGCTCCATAAAAATTATGCAAAAAGTTTGAAACAAGTTGCTGACTCTTCTCTCATGACTCTTGTGCAGGTGTTTGACCATCACAATGCTAGAGTGGCAAGAAAGAGAACATGAAGAGGATGATGCTATTGTCGGGAACAACCTGGGTATAGTCGATGCCCTCCAAGACTATGGGCTATTGAAATTCTTCAGGATTTCGGGCATGAGAGCCCAACTTAGATTGTTGGAATACCTGGTCCATATGTGGGACGTGGACCAACAATTATTTCACGTGGGGGTCCACACACTGACCCTAGATATTGAGGATATCTATTTTCTAATGGGGTTGTCATGACATGGATACCATGCTATTTTGACCGGAGGTAGAGGCGATGGGCTCCCTATGAGTGAGTATTGTCGCCAGTATTGTGTTCCTAAGGCAGAGAGGAGCAAGGGTAAGGTTTCCATTTGGGGGGTCCAGGATTTGACACTGCAGACCATCTTGTTCACTATCGCATGCATGGCTGGGAGCGTGGCTCCACACATGGCTCTCAAGAGCTACTTCCAATATGCCATAGAGTGTACAGAGCCTCGAGTCTTCAACTGGTCGAATGCAATTCTCTGCAGTATGAAAAGACAATTGACGAAGTGCTGAAAGGGTGACTTGAAGCAGTTTGGGTACGGATCACTTTTGTTTTCATTCTTCCTCGAGAGGGTCCCACTGCTGCGACTACAGGTTGATTGGGGTTTACCAGCCCCACAGGATCCGACTATGTTGAGGTGGTACAACCTCTTGCCTCGACATGTAGCTGGGCCTATAATCAAGTACAATGATTCATTTTTTGACTGGTTAAGGCCCCAGATGTTGATGATTGACGACTACGCATACGCTGGTTTGGATTTTCGAGGGGATATAGATTTGGCCTTGCCTGAGGATGCTCAGTGGGGTGATTTAGGTAAGAAGTACACATTTTGTTCTTTTTAAATGTTTTTGCAAGTTTTATCATATGAAATGTTTTTATGTTTGTCCAAGAACTAATCAAAAAATCTCTTTTTGATGACACAAATGTGGGGCCATATCAACCTCCAGGAACATCTCCTATTCAATGACGAGGAGAGGCGACTCTAGTGGCGAGATGGGATGTCAAAGACTACGAGGCAGTGGAGAAGAACTTGGAGGGGTTGATCGCGGATATCCCGGATATTACTATTGGGGAGATCCCTAGACGTTACCAGCGCCATACTGTGGGCGTGTCTGAGTCTATCAATCAACTGCTTCGTAGGGTAGCCCAAGCAGTTGTGTGAGCGTCATTCATGACGCTATTTTGTAGAAGCTATGGGCTTCGTATTTTGAGATTTTGGTCATTGGACAGAAACTTTTTGTAAAAACTTTTGATCGTTATATACCTATATACGGCTTCTACCGGCTTATTTTATGTTGTGTGATACATGTGATGTGTGATTGGTTTATAAATGGCTCAAATGTCTGTCTAACACATAGTTAGCTAATGCATCAGTCAATGTATTTAGACATTTAGGAATGTGTTGATACTCAATATAATCAAAATAATGTTCCAAGAGGCAAATTCGTAAATATACCCATAATAAAGTAGGACTTCGAATAGCATAGACATTACTTAGTTGTAGTACTACTAGTTGTGAATCAAGTCGTATAACCAGGTGGCGAATACCAAGCGAAATAGCATCAATCAAAAATTCAACGACGGCGCTATATTCTGCAATATTATTGGTCGCACAACCAAGGCACACACCTCGCAGACTGATAAGTTTGTTTGTAGGTGCATAAATTGCCCATGCATCAAAAATAAGGTTTTGAGTACTACAACTAGCATCATCAGCGAAGCCAATGTGGGGTAGATAATACTCCGACATCTGGAAACCAAGCACAACGTAATATAAGCGGTCGAGGGAAGAGACCAAATAACGAAAAAGCATACTACAGTAACACACGAAAAATATGATACAATAAAATACAAGCACTCATGCACAGGTGATCTTAGGCATAGTACTTCTTTAAGTACAACCCATTTCTGGGTTCACTCAAAGGGATACCATCATAGTCCACCAACTCGTAAGATCCTTTCTCCAAAACTCATCTGATGATATAAGGACCTCGCCACATAGCTTCAAATTTTTCAGCTCCTAGCATATCCCAATCTTGTTCGTAAAGGAGAACCAGATCACCTTGGGAAGAAAACACGTGGCTTGACATGTTTGTCGTATTGGGCTTTAACACGTTTCTTCTAGGATTCTATAACTAGGGTGGCATCATGACAGGTTTCGTCTAATTGCATGAGATACAACAGACGTTCTTCTTCGGCAGAAGTGTTTGGGAGAAGTTTGACAGCTAGTTTTAGGGAGGGTATCTCACATTCAATCGGCAAGATGGCTTCTAGACCATAAACTAACTGGAATGGTGTAAACCCTGTAGTAGACTTAACAGCTATCCGGTAAGCCCACAATGCTGAAAACAACATCGTGTGCCAACTCGTTTTGTGAATCCCTATCATTCGTCGAAGCATGGTAATGAGGACCTTGTTTATTGCTTCAACTTGGCCATTGGCTTGTGGGTAATAGGGTGTTGAGTTTTCATGGCAAAGACCCAACTTTTCAGTGAGTTCAAACATCATGAAGTTTCTAAAGTGGCTACCGTGATCAATAACAATATCCCGAGGAACATCAAAATGAGCAATGATGTGATTGAATATGAATAATGTTGCAGTCCTTCCGGTATTGTTGAATGTTGGCATCACCTCGACCCATTTCGTAAAATAATCTACGGCTACAATAATGTATCCATGCCCCCCGGCTGAGTGAGGGTGACATGTCATGAAATCGATACCCCATTTCGTAAAAGGACCAGTGGAGACCACAGGGTGTAGAGGAGCAGGGTGTGATCGTATTTTATTGTTGTAGATTTGGCAAGCGTGGCATTTTTGGACGGCAATTATACAATCGTTGAATAAAGAAGGCCAAAAATACCCTGCTCATAAGATTTTCCGGGCAGTAGCATACCCGTACATGTGACCACCATAGGCTCCAAAATGGAAGTCATTTAGGGATTTCTTGGCTTCGTCAAATGTGAGGTAGCGTCAAAAAACGGAGTCAATCCCACGATGATAAAGATTATCACCGAGGATAATATACTAACGGGCTTGGTAGCATATTCAACGGTGGTCAATGCTGGACAAAGTGGGCCGGAAAGTTTGGGTCTGGAGATATATGATGATATCTTTGTACCAAAGGTCATCGGAACTAATCAGGAAAAGGGATTCATCGGGTAATGAATCGGCTGTTACATTTTTCGTCTCAGAGCAGGGAAGGTCGCATATCAACTCAGAAAACACCAAGGATTTCTTGGACTTAGCGCGTTCGAATTCTAAGTCAAACTTCTGGAGTATTACGATCCATTTGGAGTATTTTCCCCCTAGCAATTGGCGTGTAAGAATGTGCTTCATAGGGTTGCAGTCAGAAATTACCGTAGTCTTGCGAGAGAGGATATAGTGCCAGAAACGTTGAACATCTTGGACGACTGCCAAGGCCATTTTTTCAACATGTAAATACTTGGTTTCGGTAGTCATGAGACTCCGACTTAGGTAATAAATGACATGTTCATCATGAGAATCATCCTCCTGGACGAGAACCATAGCGATGGTATAGTTCGAGGCTGCGAGGTAAAGGAAATAATCCTGACTGTAATCAAGAGGGGAGAGTAGTGGGCTACGTGTCAAAGACAGTTTCAAAGCTTCAAAATCTTTGTTGGCAATGGTATCCCATATGAACTCAAAACCTTTCTTGAGCAGTCGTGTAAATCCAAGAGTTATCTCAACATAGTTTGGGATGAAACGACGGAGAAAGTTTGCCTTCCCTTGCAAACTTTGTAACTGGTGAAGTGAGGAAGGAGGAGGGAGATTGAGAATTGCCTCGACTTTCAAACGATCTACCCTAATCCCTTGACGTGAAACAATAAATCCTAGAAGTCGGCTGGATTCTACACAGAAAATGCATTTATGGGGATTCAAGCGTATATGGTAAAACTGACATCGAAGGAAAATGGCGTGGAGGTGTATTGGATGATCTACACGACACATGGAATGAGCGGCTAAGTCATCGAGATATGGCTGCACAATGTGCTTTATATCATGGAAGGCATAAGACATAGCACGCTGAAAAGTTGCACCGGCATTCTTTAAACCGAATGGAAGTTTCCGATAGGCGAAAGTGCCCCAAGGACAAATAAAAATGGTCTTGTGTTGGTCCGCGGGAATGATATTGATTTGATTATATCCAGAGAAACCATCCATCAGAGAGAAGATTTCACTTCCGACACAATCGTCGACGATCTGGTCAACGAAGGGAGTAGGAAAGTTTTCTTTAGGACAAGCTTTGTTAATGTCCCTATAATCAACGCACATGCGGATTGTGCCTTGTTTCTTGTCGATCATGACAAGATTGAAAACCCAATCAGTTAGAGCCACAGGGTAAATAAAGCCAACCTTGAGGAGTTTCTCAACTTCAAGTTTGATAGCGATCGTTTTACATGGGTGGACCGGAGGAAGTCATTGCCGGACGGGTTTAGTGTCGGGGTATGTATTAATCTCATGTATCACAATGTTGGGGTCAATACCCGGCATTTCTTCATAGCTCCAGGTGAAGACATCATGAAACTTGGAAAAGAGACGTGTAAGTGACAACTTCGTCATGGGAACACGAATCTCTGATATGCACATTTTCGACAATTCCAGGTTTTATGGATATGTCGAGGGGGATGGTGGGTGAGATATTACTTAAGTTCCCTTCGTAGAACAAATCATGTGTAGACCCGGGAATGGTAGAAATGACGACAATGGTTGACGGGGTCGAGATCCATTGGTAACCCTCGATGGTGTGTTGTTCCAGGAAGAGGATGGAACAATTATGTCCATCATCCCAAGGGGTGTCTTCCATGGACATAACAGACATAATCATCTCGTCCGTGGGAAAAATGACGTGGAATGGATCTGGAGATAAATCACCAAGAGAGGGGGTAGAAGGGGTTTCCGATTGAATGGCTTGATAAACGGATTCGACCAGACTCAAAGGAATTTCGTCTCCATAATGAAGATAATCGTCGGGGTTGGGTACCATCCATGGGTCCTAAGACGCAGGGGTTCCGTGAACATAGGTGGAGATCATGTTGATCGAGGCAACAAACGGATGTGGAACATCGGGTGGTGGGATGGGGAAAGTACCCATTAACGAGGAATCTTTAAAAAGACCTACACTGACGTTCTCGTATCTGGGGGGGGTTGCAATGAATGACACATTGCCGGTACGTGCATCAGAGTGAAAGAAGGCCAATTGGTCGATGGTAACTACTTTTCCTTGATGTGGGAAATGCAAGACATGGAAAAGAGTCGACACAACTGCATGCATGGAATCAATCCAGCTACGGTCAAGTAGAAGGTTCTAATCGAGAGGAGCGTCAAAGACCTCCACTTCAACTTGGACCGTTTTTCCTTCTAACATAATAGGAAATGAAGGGAGGACACCGTAAGGATTAAAACTAGAGCCATTGAAGGCTTTGAGCATGTTGTGGGATTCAGTCAAAGGAGGAGAGCTGATGGCTTTCCAGTAGGTAATAGACATGACACAAGTCGAGGCACGCTCATCAATAACCGTTCTACAAATGTTTTTTTCAGAGACAATAACTTGTATTTGGAATGCAAGTTGAGGGGGTAACCTTGGAATGCGATCTTCCAAGTCAAAAATTATTAAATTCGTATTCGTGGGGTCGATTCCACCAATAGCTTTCAACAGTGCCTTCCGTTGTATAGGACAACTCTGAAGGACTTCGAGGGCTAACATTGCGAACGGTGCTTGTGCCAGATCTTCGACAATACTGTAGTTCTGGGCAGCACGTGCATGGGGATTGAAAGCCTATTTTTGAACAACACCCTTTAGAAGAGGGTGAAGAATTCTATCTAGGCTCAGTCGTTCGAGATGAAGAGGATCGTTGGTAGGTGGAATCGTGGGAGATGGTTGGACCAACGAAGGAGGTATTGCATCAACCTTCTCTTTGGAGGAAGGATAATCTTTAGCTCGAGTGGTAAGTGTAATGACATTCTTCTTTGAATCCCTTGTACACATTAAGACATAGG
>JASDQU010508381.1:8847-23762 GCA_032191745.1 Picea mariana | reverse complement strand
ATTGTAGATCCGAGTATGTGGGTTGGTTCCCAGGCTTTCATGGCCTCCTAGGTGCATAAGAAGACTCCCCAAGATCTCCACTCCTATAGATGGCTAATAAATTGGGCAATGATGGACATTTTTTAGTCACATGGTCTTTTGTACAGAAGCCACAAATAGAAATGTTATCTAATGGTCATTCCCTTGAGGAATGCTTCCTCCCGCATCTTGGGCAATATATGCTCATTGCTGCATTTTCCTCATCCTGTTTGTTTTTTATTTTTAGGGTGTCCAAATGGGAACATATTATTCTTAAGATGTCAGTCTGAAAGTTTTCTAAAAGGTTCCCTATATCTTCTCTCATGATACCACCTGAACTAATTGGTTTTAAGTTTCTATTGTAAGGGTCCCGAACATTCTTTCCTATTTTGGCTCTACTCCTTGAGAATTTTTTACACATTTCAGATATTTCAGGAAATGGTTTATGAGAGATGTCACCTGATGCCACCAGGTTAAGCATCTCTAGATATTCTTCTGAAATTCCCTTAAGGAAAAGAGCCCTAATTGCATCCTCTCGAAGGTCATGGTATTTTGACTTCTGAGAGATATAACCAAATATTTCCATATAATCTTAGAGGGTCTCATCTTCTAACTGTTGGATTTTAAAGATGTCATTACGAGACTCTTTGGTCTTGCAATAGTCTTGGTACTTCTTAAGAAATATGTCTTTCATGGCTTCCCAAGACCTAATACTAGATTCTCCCAACCCCATGAACCATCTTAGTGCGGAGTCTTTGAGGGTGGTAGGAAAGAGATTTAGTTTCTGGGCATCTTGTACGTAGTTGTAGATCCTACACAAGATGTCAGATTCAAATAGGAAGGTATTTGAATCTTCATTGTTTTTACCATAAAAGGTAGGCAGTGCTGAGAGAGGAATATTCTTCATGTTGACATTTGGAGTGGTGTCCAAAATCGGAAACCAGAAGGTAGTTTCAGTTTGGTTTCCAGTTTCTTCTTCCTCCTTGTGTCTTACATTGTTATGGTCCTACTGATCATCTATATTGGCTTGTTTTCCAAAAAGAGAGTACCTAAGTGGTTTTATCTTTGAAGAGAACAAGGTTTCCTTTTGATGGAAAGGTCTTCCTACGGATTAGATGTCTGGGACTCTACTCGAGCCGGTTGAGACTATTGGTGCCAAAGTTTTTGTGTCAATTTGAGAGATAATTACATTGGCTGAAATACCAAACAAAAGATTCACCTGTTCAGGGTCTATGATGTCTTCAAAATTAGGATCTTCTGGTGGTGGTGTAAAATAAAAGGTTGTATTGTTTGGTTTTATGGAAGGCTCAAGTGGTCTTTCCTTCTGTCCCCATATGATTGATGCTTCAATTTATTGTTCTATAGTGCTCCTTGTGTTAGTCTCTTCAGAGACTATTTTATCTCTTTGAGTTGAGCTAGCTCCTGTTTTTCAGTATCGATCTGCGGATTTTATAAATGGAACATCCCTTTCCCCATAAAAGGTTGGAAGGAGCCTTGGTTGAAAGGTCTGATTTAGATTTAATGTATCTACTTTTTGGACCTCTAGGTCTATTCATGAAAGAAAAATAAAAGAAAAAGAAAACCTACCATTGGGTTTGAGGGAGCCTGCAATAGCAGATGCACAGGTTCTTACCTCTCGTCTTAAAGTTCCCCCACCACCAATCTAATTCTAATGTCTAGGAATGATCTATTTCCTAACTACTTCTTACCTTGAGACAACTCCCCGACAACGGTGCCAAAAATGATGGGTGTTGGATATGCACTAAAAACACACTAAAAACCCTCAATTAAATTGTCAATCCGAGGTAAGTAAACTTAGAGTTGTAGCAAAATATATGCCAAAGGTAGAGGGGATGGTGGTAGTATAGTCTAACTAAGGAAGGTAGCAATCTATGGGTTAATCTGTTCAAGCAAAGCTATCTAATGAGCAAACCCTACTAAACAACTTTAAACTATGTAACCTAAGTACTTTTCAACCAAGGATCGATGGATAGTTCTAAGAAAGCAACTAAAAACCCTATTTAAAGGAAACTAGTTCATAACAATAAGAAAAAGAAACTATTAAGCATATACAATAAGAAAATAACAAACGCAGACTACGTAACTTGCCTACCTAAATTCAATGAGAAACTACCCTATGAAAACAAGTAAATAAACAAGCAAGCAACTATTCGAGTAAAGCAAGTAAACAAGTAAGAAAAACAACTAGCTAGCCTATTAAAGCAAGTAAATAGCTAACTACTCTAAGATAACTTCTACTGCAAGTAATCTAATTAAAACTTCTCATTGAACAACTATCTAACCTAAGAGGCAAGTGAACTATATTCTTAATTCAAACTTCAAAACTATTTCTAATTCATAAAAGAAAATCTATTTAATTGAAAGCAAGAAGTACTAACAACTAACCTTTAATCTATGATAAGAAAACTGCTCTCTAACCTATCAAAGAAAAAGACTATTTACCCTAAAGCAACAATAAAACTATCTTCTAAGCTATGAAAGAAAGAAATTATATCTTCTGATCTATGAAAGAAAGAAACTATATTTTCTAATCTACGAAAGCAAGAAACTATATTTTAACCTATGAAAACTCAAATATAGTGTTGGTGGTTGTGTTAATGTCTCTGGTGTCATATAATATCTCGATGGCACTTGACAACAAAGGATAATTCAAGAAGTATAATTTCTATGCTGATCTTAATAGCGAAGTGAAAGGTATGGATTAAACAATCCAATGAGAATTTAGCCATTATGGAAACAATGTTAATTACCCTGCATATTCATGAATTAACCATCAACAATATAACGAGATCATAATTGTACTTCTATACTATGTAAGGAAAATTCATACTCAAACTCAACCATTAACTAAGAATTGTAATTGCAATCTAATTCTAGGAAAGCAAATACATAAAGTGAAACTATGTTATATCTATCTTAACAATTCAAACTGCAATAAGGAAAATGCTTAAGAATAGGAATTAAAGCATGACATATAAAAAGTAAACTTACGAATACATTAACAAACAACTAGTTAAGCAAGATCTACATAAAAATGGAATAAGCAATCTATAATTAAAAACTGAAACTAATCCTATCCATCCATCAAATCCTTGTTAAAGAAATCTCAAATTAAAACTTTGTTCTACTCTGTTTTAAATTTAAACTCAAATTAAAACTTTGTTCTACTCTATTTTAAATTTAATTCTAAAATCATAAATAAAACATAATCTAATATCTAATTGCACACGGGGTTAGTTTATGAATTTGCAAATTCGTTCCTAACTACAAGATCAACGCATGCTAACACAATCCTTCATACTAACCTGCAAAAGAGAGTTAAAGTAATTAAACTACAACAACAAATTAATTAACAAAATAACAATGCATGTATAGGAAAAAAGAGACATCTAAGCTATGAAATACATGAACAACTTAAAGAACAATTACCAGACTACTGGTGCCCCTCCCAGCAAGTCGTGGTCACTTCCTAAAAGCACACCACGAACTCAGCAATTCGATTTCACCATAAAAACTCAAAAACACTGTTTTTATATAATCAAGCAATGAAAAATGGCAAAACAAAGTAAAATCATGTTTGTTCCTATCACACTGGTTCTTCTATTGCTTAACTTCTATCTGACCACCATGGTGGTATTTATAATATTTACAGACCAAGTGGTCGACCACAGGAGGGTCGAACCACTTCTAAATTCGAAAAATTACATTACTTGTGCCCTAACTGTCAATATAGAGTGAGACAATAATCGCCCTGCTTAAAAACTTAAACTGAGTTGTCAAGGGTTCAGTAGCTGGAGGGGTAAAGCACGAGAAAAACCCATGTTCCTGATTTTCCCACCACTGGCCGCCAATACCATAATGGCCAAATCGCCCACCGTTTTTGTGCAAGACACAGTGCTGGATGAAGTGTCGGACCGGGTACCGGATCTAGTACTGGAAAGAGTGCCAGAATGAGTGTCGGAAGCAAAAACGTGATGCGTTTTTTCCCTGTAACACCAAAAAAATGTGAATTAGATCTTTGGGAACATAAAACGTGATGAATTATACTCAATATTGACATCAAACATGAATCATACATACCTGGTGTAGATCATACCGTTTTAGCACAAAAATCTCAAAAATCTTCTCCAAAACATGAAAAACACATATGTACATTCAACAAAAGTGTCTAATAACTGTCATAAAATTGATCATATCTCGGGCCCAACACTCATCAACCCAAATTACTCCAAGGAATTCATGATTTTTTCATTTGCTTATGAAGACACTATAACTATTGTTCTTTTACAGAGAAATGATTAGGGGTATGAGCAACCTATCTCTTTTTTCAAAAAAATTCTCAAAGACTCTGAATTGAAATATAATATTGTGGAGAAACAGGCATATTCTCTGGTGAAGGCTTTAAAATATTTCAAGATATATGTTCTACAATATGAGATCACTGCATATGTTCCAAATAGTGCAGTAAAATAAATTTTGGTTCAACCTGATTGTGAAGGAAGGAGAGGAAAATGGATAACGAAAAATTTTGGAATACAATATGACTATAAATCCCACTCAGTTAATAAAAGGACAAGGCCTTGCTAAATTGATGATAGATTCAAATTGCAAAGCAATTGGATTGTATCATTTCTCAAGCAAATCGCATAATTCTTCATTTCAGATTGAGGAAAATGGCCCACAGGTAAGCAACAAATATTCTTCCTCACCATGGTACAAAGATATTGTATTTTTTCTGCTAAATCTTGTTCGCAGCCACACATGATTTTTGATATTTAGCATGATCGAAAGAGATTACACTTTTCCGTAGCTGCCATCACCTCAAATTTGTAAACATTTTTCTGAGTTTCAAAATGATTGTTGGATTAAAGCTTACCTTATTAAATTTTATTTTTTGCATTTTTGTTTGTCTTATTTTTAATTCATGACTGTAAGCATGAATTAAACATAAAACTTGGCTTGGTTTAATAATTTTGGGCCTTAGAAATATCTTTTAAAAAACCATCCTCATGTAATTGAAATTCAAATCTTATGAAATGGTTGATTAATCCATTATAGATTTTTTGTTTTAATATGGTTGTTATGAATTCAATGGTTCAATAGTTCATTGTTGAATTTTTTTGATACATGAAGATCCTTGGTTAATTTTTGATATTCTTCTCATGATTTCAATGGTCGTATCGACATTCATACCAATGAGTACATACTTGTTGTACTTGCGTTTTTGCCTTACCTTGCTGGCTCAAAACATTAATGAAGCTATTCATTACCTGCATAGGGCTTTGTACTCTGTAGTTTTTGGCACTCATCGTGAGAGATGGTAAGGAGTACAATGAACTATCTGGTTTTCATTCTCACTATCTGAATTATGATAACATACATGCTCTGCTATTTTCATGTTTCCACTCTTCGTTCAAACCTATTTATTTTGCTCGCACGATTGGAACCTAAAACTATTCTGAGTGATCTCTGTTGCATCCTTGTTATAGTGGTCATGGAACCCATCGTTCGCATAGAGCTGAATGGATGCCAAGCCTTACTATCCCATGATGATGCTATTGAGGACCTAAAGGATCATGGCTGGGATATATTCCTCAAGAAATTTGAGGGTTATAATCTCTAGGTAGCAGAAGATTTTGCATGAATCTTTAACGAGTTCAGAGATGAGATTGGAGACATACAATTAGAATTGACAGAATATTTCATCAACAAAGTAATAGGTCTCCCATCAAAGGGAGAGATATGGTTTAAAAACAACAGGATAGAAGAAGTCCTGTTGAATTTTTTCATGACCTCCCGTAAAACTACTTGTTGTATAAAAGGTATTCCTATCGCTCTGTTAAAACCTAGATGGCATAGTTTATTGTTAATTCTGAAGAAATTTGTTATGTGCAAAGGTCGATACGCGCTGGTATTTCTATACCATATCCATTTGATTATAAATTTTATAGGTTTCAATTTAGATATGCCCTTTTACCTACTGATGAGTCTCTACAAGATGTCCAAGCGATACAAATGATAGGGTATCAATTTGATCCTGATCCACCATGGATTGGTTAAAAAAAATTTGATGTATCATCTATCGACCATAGGTGAAAGTTGGGAGACCTTTTTTATGAGGAATGTCTTCGCCTAGGCTGATCCTATAGCAAACCCTCTTTTAATTGCAACCCCTGACTCAGATAAGACAGTGGTTGAAAACCAGTTTTTTAATTCAATTAATGGACCAAAGTTTACTGATAAAACACCTCTAGATAAAGGATCACCGTGTAGGTTTTCACCTGCAATATCTCTAGAACAAGTGACTGATGAATTTAAGGGAAATGATCCTCTTGTGCCTATGAATGATGCTAGTTTGAACGTTAATGTTAAGTCTGATGTCAAGAAACTCTATAAAGGAACAAAACAACAGTGCACAGATTTGGGTTTCAAGAGAAAGAAGATTGGTCGCCTAATATCTAGAAAACTAAGGAACCGAAAGGATACTCATCTGAGCTCGATTGATCTGATCAAGATCGATGAGGGTTCATATCATGAGATAGAGGATTTTCTAGCTCGGGAAGATCCAAAAATTTAGGGTTCCAGGAGGGAGGTTATCATTTATACTGAGCCATATGATTTTGTGACAAATTTTCCACCATGCCTTAACGGTAAAGAAGGATTCTCGAGTATTGGGAAATATCTGGAGCAAACAACAGGTAAGACTGAAGCACCTATGTTCGATTGTGTCCCTCAGCAATCTGCCATCTCCCCTGTACACTGTGATGGTTGTCTCGATTGGGTTGAGCGTTACTATAGTGATGTTCCTCTCTTACATGCCCGAATTAAAACTTTGACTTCTCAGAATGATCTATTGAAGCAAGAAAACCTTGATCTCAAGGCACGTGCAGAAAGGGAGAAGAAACGAATCAAGAGATCTGAAAATATAGTCATTAAGAATACGACCAGTGTCAAAGCAATTATAAACTCTGAATTGATTGATCCCTCTCTAGCTGATTTTTAATGGTAAAACATTTTATTTTCATTTCATTTATTTATGTAATCTAAATCGAAGTAAGTAGATTTGAATTTTTTATTTCATTTACTAAAATTAAGACTGGCTACAGAATCTTCGATTTTGTAGCCAATCCTTTTAATAATAATAATTAGTAATTAGCAATTGTTTTTTTTCTAATATATAAAATTGGTTTTGATATTCTCAGGAAATGGGAAATTATGTTGTTGATTACTTGGAAGAAATATTCTCAATTATACGCTTAAAGGATTAGTAGTTTCTCCTACTTTATGTTTTATAAAAATTTTGATTTAATTTTGAATAAACCAACTCTGGTATGAGTGGTTTCCAATCCACTATTTTTGCAATATTACTTGATTTTGGGAGATTCAACTCTATCCTGTGAGATATGAGTATTTGGATCCTAGTTTACTTTAAATATTGTTCACTTTTGTTAGTGAAGGGATCTTGGATTGGAATGCATTGTGGACATGTAATTCCCAAGACTATATGGAAAAGTTGTTCATATTTCGGCTTTAGACCAGCATGACACTGTTTCATTTATGTTTTTCCTCTTATATTATGAAATATCAATATGTTATACAACTTTAGTCTCATTAGCATATAATATTTTGTTTTATTCAGCGCTTTGAATTTTGTCTATAACTCGTTGTTTCATATATTATATATGTGATCGTAATTTCACTTTAATATCATTTATTTATGCTTGATGTTAAGTTGATGTATCATATGAATGCTTCACATTAAAATTCCTTTTACTGTAAACATATATCATTATAAGGTCACTAGATCTATATGTTTATTACTATGTTCTTATATCCTTGCTCCCAAAAAAACCTTGAGTCTATTCTGGAGATGTTAGCACAAGACTCTTAAAGATTTCTCTCACAGGAAAGATAGCTGGAAGTTTGGATTGCATAGGGATATAGACACAGTATGAGACTAATATTAGGTTAGTGTTATTCGCATTCAATTTCTTTTATTAGTTTATTAGTGAAATAAGACAGTTTAAATTGGTTGTGACTATCATTCTGTTCTTGTTTCAGATTATGTTTTATTAGTATTTTTTGAGTTCTTAGATTTTAAATTATTAAACAGAAAATAAAAAAATTATTTTCTTTCTTTATCTATTTCGTAAACAATTACAAAAACATTGATTTCACAAGACATCCACCAAAACTTGCAATTTGTAAATACCCTGTTCATAATCACATATTCATGTTTATGTTTTAAACACTTGTAAATAATTAGATTCATATACATAGTATTATAGTTATAGATTTAGAGTAGTTTATTTCTTTTCTTTGTTTTAGGACCCTAGTTGGCTAACAGAGCCATTAAACTCGCCAGGATAGATCATACCAAATAGCTTGGGTTAATTAGACAACCCCGGTCTGGATTTATCCTTCCAGTTGACGATGTGTCACTTACGCTCGTCAACAAATCTTCAGTGTCCTCCTCGATTGGATAAATCAAAGTTCAGATCACTTAAATTGAAATCAGTGAAATATTGCATTATTGATCAAATCTTGTTCTGTAAAGATCCTAATGGGATTTTGTTGAGGTGTGTTAATTAAGAAGAGTAAAAACAATTTTTTTGTGGTTTACATCATGGTGTTTGTGGAGGTCATCACCATTGGAAAGCTAGTGCTTTCAAGATTCTAAGAGAAGGATATTATTGGCCATTACTATTTTCAAACATATTTTCACAGGTCAAGGCATGTGAACCATGCCAAAAGTTTGCATGAAAGCATAAACTTATGTCTCTGCCTTTAAAGCCCATTATTGCTCATGGACCATTTCAACAGTGGGGCTTGGAATTCATCTGAGAAATCAATCCTTCATCTTTTGGAAAACATAAGTGGATACTTACAGCCATAGATTAATTAACTAAGTGGATTGAAGCAATTCCAACTCGGAATGCAACAGACAAGGTAATCATGGAATTTCTTGAAGGGCATATTTTTTCTAGATTTGGTTGTCCAAAGAAGCTAGTTACTTACAATGCTCAAGATTTCAAATCAAACTCCATGATTGATTTTGTCAATAAGTATAACATCAAATTGGTCCACTCCACTCCTTATTATCCCCAAGGAAATGGGTTAGTAGAATCGTCCAATAAAATCCTCATAAGGATTATCAAAAAACTACTTGTAGAAAACAAGAAGTCATGGGATTCCAAGTTAAAATTTTCCCTATGGATTGATCGGATCATCAATAAGAAATATATTGGAACTTCCCCTTTCCAAATCGTGTATGGAACAAAGGATATTTTCCCAACTCAATTGGGTTTACCTGTTCTTAAATTTCTGCAAGAGGATATAGAAGAACCCAATGATATTCAAAGGACAATTTTTCAAATGATAGAGGTTCAGCAGGCTAGAGAAAAGATGGATCAGAAAGTTGTTGTTCATCAGAGAAAAGTCAAAGCCATGTTTGATAAGGGAACCAAGAAAGATATTTTCAAAGAGAGAGATCTTGTATTGAGATGGGATGCTAGAAGAGAGGACTGTTGAAGTCATTCCTAGGTAGCTAGTGTTTAGGAATGTTGTAAATGACCATGTAAGACAGCATGCAAAATTTCGCAAAATTCCGTCAAGTATAGCTAGGTTTTTTTTAACGTTCTGAATTAATTAATTAATTAATTTTGGGTATTTAATGTAAAACTTAGGTCCTGGGATTTTTGATAGGGGTATTTGTACTCAAAGAAAGCTAATGAGACCCCTGGAACCCATGGACCAAGTTTCAACTCATTCGGACAAGTTTTGCTAGGTTGTTTGTCCACTTAGGAGTTTTTTCAAAAAACGACAATTTTAACTGCCAACCCGAGGACATGGGAAAATGCCAATTTTGTAATAGTTAGTCAAATTGAGTGAAGTAAGTGGAATTAATGATGAGAGGGACCCACCTAACCTTTACCTACCCCTTAAACCCTCTTTTTATTTTTATTTACCTTTTAATTTTAGTCCCCATGTGGGTGATACGCCCCCTCTTTAAAATGTACAGCCCTCTTTTATGAGAATTAAAACTCAATTAAGGTAAAGTGGGGTCCCCTCTCCCAATCCTATGTCCTCTCCTACCCACTCTTTTAATTTCTTACTCACCTTTTTAGTTCCTATTATAAATCTTATGAAGCTTACATACCCTTTCATTTTAAATGGGAAACTCACCCTTTAATATAATCATGGGTCCCCATCTCCCATGTATGATCTAGTAAATCATTTTTAAAATGGTTTTGGGCCACTCCTCATGAGGTGTGCCCCCCCTCTATTTTCTACATAACCTTTGAGAGTGTGTTATACACACTCTCCCCCACTCACACCTTTCCTTCACGTAAACTCATACGCACCTTACCTCAAGTTCACGCATTCCTCTTGGATATGCGTCTCCCACTCCACGCTTTGACTTGGAACTTTCTCTTAAATGAGTTCGTGGGCCCTCCCTCCTTCCTTGCTCACGTACTCCCTTCCTCCACCAATCGCATACCATTTTGGAGTGTGGCCAGCACATCCTCCCACACGCTCCTCCTCACACTCATGCGTCCCTCTCTAACTCACGCCTTCCACTCTTTGATCCACCCTTTCTTCCACGTAAAATTAGAAAGATCTATTTTAATTGAAGCGTGGAACATCCTATCTTCCACTCACGTGCCAATGGGGAGTGTGTTCAACACACTCTAACCACATGTCCCCACTTTCCTTCTTCATCCCTCATGTTTTTATAACCCTAAATTGCACCACACATGTGTACCTGGCATCAGGCCAACTCATATCCCTTCTTTGCCAAAACTCTGTTGAACAACTCTTTGAAAATTCTCTTGTGTAAAGGCCCACGCGCCCTAACCCAATACTGCACGCGTGTACATGCTGGTTGACTCACAACAGCCTGCGTGTACCTACAAAAGCATGAAAAAAGGAAAGTTGCCGATGAAACAAAAATCTATGGGTGAGTTAACTGAAACTCCTGGCCATGCATGGCCGAGGGTTCGTCCAAAAACCTATCTCCTTCTAGCTTATAAAATAAGGGGTAGGGGTACCATTTGGAGGAGGAAGAAATATAGCAAAGAAACTCTACCCATTTACGTATTCCATTGTCCCAACCCTTTAGCCTTTCCTCATGCCAAAGGAGATTTAAAGCAAAGCAGTTGAAGGACAGAAGAAGAGGAGCCCAGGATCAGGTTCAAGGAGCAGTGGCCGGTCTCAACTTTTGTAAGTTGACTCACTTTAAGTAATAAATAGAATGCTTTTCCTGTCCCAATTCATGAACTTTCTATGGTTTGATTAGTTTATGTTTGATTTCTAACACGTGAGTATAGAAGTAGCATGCATGCATAGTTGTTGTTTGTCTTGAGTGCAGGTCATCTTTGGAAGGAGAATTGAGAACAAGTAATCAAGCACAATGGAGGATCGACATCGAACGTCGATAATAAGGTAGGTGGATCTTTCCATGCATTTACTAAGAAAAGAGGATTTAAATCTAGGGATGTAGGTAGAAAGTAATTTCTATTCGGTCAAATCTGCATGCAAAGTCTGAACTCTATTTGCTAGTCTGTAGGGTGTTTTCCCAACAACAGAAATGACGACCGTACTGGGGAGAATACTCTTTAGGGTTCCTAGAATTTTACTTTAGTTTTTGGGTAGTTTAAAGTCTAGTTTGTTTTTTTCCTTGCCTGTCGTTTCTTTTCATTTCTATAAGGTATGAGCTAGCAGGGAGTCTGGTTTTCCATACCAGCTCTCCCTGACTTTTCCTTGACTGTGTTTTTCGGGACACATAGAGGTACATGCAGCCTGCATAAGGCCTGAACGCATGTACCTGCACCCTGTCCTCTTACAGCCTGTGTGTGAACGCTAGATGTAGAGATAGTAGTAGCATGTAGGAGTTCAGAGAACCTTAGAGGCAGACCTCCTCTTCCCTGTTAGAATCACACATTCTTAGGGGGTTTTCTGGAATTCTGTCTGAGTCTTGTTTGCTAACAATCCAATCTCAGATTGCTTTTTGCCTTATTATTTTTCCTTGCATTATTTGTTTTTCTGTTAGAAAGAGTATCCAAGCCTTCAAGGGATCCTGGTTATCAATACCAGAGGTCTCTTCCTGGTCTGGTCTGTCTGTTTTCATATTTTTCCTTAGAGTTTAGATATACACGTGGCCTATACAAGGTCAGCCCGCATGTACACGCCCTCTCTCTCTGTTCAGCATGTGTTTGCACCCGTGCCGTTTGAGTGACAGTCGTGTTCTTGTACATGCTACTTTTTGTTCAAGGTGGGGAAATAATCCCCTCCTTTGATAAGAAGTATTCCTCTCAGGTGTTTGAATCTATGTTTGAACTGTCAGTAGCTTAGGATTCATCTTACCCTTAGCCTACTTTTTCTCAATTAAAAGTTGACAGAAAAATATAAAATAAAAATAAAAAATCTTATGGTTTTTAAACAAGCGTGAGAGTCATTGTTTTTACAATTGCCATTGTGTGATTCTTTAATCTGACTCTTTGCGATCTGCACTTTAAGCCAGAATTGTTTTTCTTGGTTTTTTCTTGTCGGTATTTTCCCTTTCCTGCTTTACTAGCACTTAAATAAATAAATAAAATCTCTTTTCATTTTCTTCTTTGGTTGAAAAGTGTGTTTTTGCATCATTAGCTAGGGAAAAGTATTTTATTTCATAAGTTTTACAATGCACTTAGATCATAAGTAGCTCGTGGTCGAGTGAAATTCCTTTGAGTTTGTTGTCCAAAATCTTAGAAAAAATAAAAATCTTTCTTTGTGAAAATTTGTTGAAATTTTGCATTCAGTAAAAGTTTTGTTTCCAGCTTTTTTATTCATTTTTTGCTTTCGTCTTTTACACATCATCAGTTTCACCCTCATACCCCTTGACGTAAGACAAAGCCATAAAATAAACGCTAATTTTAAAATCTACTAGACTTTTATGTTTGTAAGGTTCACAAACTAGTTCAGGACTAGGGCCTTGGATTAGGTTGGAGAGGAAAGTCTTCAAGGCCATTCAAAACCAAACATTGGAGTCTAAGATAGGGAGTGTCTAAGTCTAGTTTCGTGGAAGTTATCCGAGACCCCCCTCTAACACAGGGGATAAACACGAGGTCGCGTGCGGAAACGTAGCAGAGATAACCCCTCCAAAGTCAGACCAATCGTAGTGGAGAACACATATAGAGGGCTTGTTTTGGGATTCCGTCGTTTTCATTTGCCACGGGGCTTCGTAGGTCCCGAATCCATTCAAGGTCCTCAGTTGTTTTTCGAACCATTTTCTCTCGATGCCCTTGAAAGTTTTCGGGCTCAATACCCTGCTCATTGTGGTCTACCCGACTTTCGACTGTACCCGCCTACTAACTATTCGCGTGCTGGAAACCTAGTTGCCAATCTTTTTAGGGACATACACAGGTGACTGCAGGGGTATACCGCAGTACCTAGGACAGACATTGGGCCATGATTTGCAGAGTATACCTGGAGGGTACTTCCGTGTTCGAGTTGCACTTGCAACGGTAAGTTTCTCTAGTGTTGGTTGTTGTAACTGTTCTTCCAAATAGTTTAGTGATTGCTTGCCTTATCTCTTAGGGGCCTCTTTTTAGTGTGTGTTACTTTTGAAAGTTTAGACTACCTTAGCATGTATTGGATATTCTCACACAGTGGAGGATCCCGAGCTCCACTGGTCACGAAGACTTCTTGGCCTGTCGCCGGTTACACTGGAGCCACCCCTACCACCATTAAGGTGGAAGCTAGACCAACAAGGGTCTTTTGAAGCGACCAGGTTACAAACCATTGTGCCTGAACAACCCCCGGAGGAATCAATCGTTTTGGACCTTGAAGCAACCGCTCTTGGCTCGGTTGAAACCCCAACCACTGATATCTTGGCACTGTTTATTGTACCAATCCAATTTCATGAATGCCATATAATGCCTCACACAGCAATGGAAACAAATGTTGTTACTTCTTCTGGGAATTCTTCAATTCCGACCATGGTTGTCACCACAGGAGAGTCATTTCCTAACCTACCGTCGTCGGTCCGAGCCATCATGGTCTCGGCCGCAACTATGTCGCATAGTGGACCAAACCCATCTATGGTAGTGGCCAAAACCCCATTCACACCTAGTGCGACAGGCCCTCCGTTCTCATACGGTATGCCTAGTTCAGGTACAAGTCCTATACTAACCTACTCCACTTTACAGACTTTGGGTCTGGGGGCAGGGAGCTCTAGCGCTCCTTTGCAAGGTCACTTTGGGTGCACTCCTATCCCTTTTAACACTTTTCCTTACGCAGGAGGTCATATCCCTCCTTTGTCTCCTTCGCTTGGTGGTTCGCATCAGCAATCCGTTGGGCAACCTACACACAATAGTTTATTTGGAGCGGGGAGTCAGGGACCACCTTCACACAGTATGTCGGTAGGTTTGACACCGTTTTATTGGAACAGAATGTTTGGTAACAACACTTTCTTGTCAATCACTTTTCTGACTGGGGGAAACCCCATTTTTGGACAATCTACTCCTGCGTAGGGTACTATTCCTACACAGGGGGCACACATAGCAGAACCTTGGAATTCAAGACAAGGATCCGTTCCCTGCTCCGGAATATCATTCTGGGGTAATTCTTTCCACAGTCAATGGAACCTTGGCTAGACTACTATGCCTCTCCCCGCAGGACCGACATGGGGTAATCCTTCCAAAAGTCCTTCGAATACAATGCATGCCCAACACTCTATGTCCTTTTTGGGAAATTAGTCGATTATGTCTCCACAGATGCAAAATACTTACGCTGGTCAGGGCCATGGTTTCTACCAGAATTCGGGCCAGCAGCCAAAATTTTCCTAGCAACCTGGTGCCAGTCAAACTCCAGGACCCTTTTTCCCAGGTTATCAG
>JASDQU010508380.1:6268-18212 GCA_032191745.1 Picea mariana | reverse complement strand
TATATATAATATAATAACAATTTCCTAAATTTGAATGTTGATTTTTGTGTAAAGCATACATAACACATGTTATAAATTTTATAGCAAAACATGTATATTACATGTTACAAATTCTATAGCAGATGGAGGTTGCAACTTGCAACTTGCATGCATAGCTCATTGCATAAATTATAAATATTCTAGCACATGTTGTGTAGGTGTTCACATGGATGCTCGCAACTTACAAGTCACCAGGATTCTTTGGAAATTACACTGTATCACATCATGCGGGATGAAAGAGGGAATAAAAGATCATAAAAAATCAAGGATTCAGAACCTACGTAAGGCTAACTAATATTAAATTGCAACTGCACTGATGGAAATTGTCTTCGTTTCGCTGAAGCTAGAAAACACCTTGTATTTTCTCATTATATTTGATTTTTGAAAATCCACATTTAAATACCTTCCCACTTGTGTTTTTAATGTATTCATGAATCTTAATAATATGAATATACATGGGTGGGTCTGGCCTCTCACAAGATCTATTTTATTTCATTTTATAAAAGAATTTGTAACCTTTTATTTGTTTATTTCCAAAATTGAAACTGTGTGCAAGATGCTATATCAAGGTAATTTGTTAAGTTTTTTTGTTTATGTTTGTAATGTTGTTGTATTTTATGTCATACAATTTGATGAAGTTATGTTAAATGCAATTTCATAATAATTTTATGTTGTGTCTAGGATGTTTTTGTATTTATAATAAAAATGAATAAAAACACATATGACACTTAATATATGTCATAAAAAAATATTAATTAACGAGTAGGAATTTCATTCAAATTTAATTTATATCCTCATAGAAATCGATTTGGTGTTAAAGAGAGTTAACTCCATTGTATTAAAAAACATTTCTAAAAGTTTTATAAAGTTTTTTTATTAAATTTTTTATTATTATTAATTTCAAAATCTTTTGTATTTTTTTATGATTAGTAATATAATATATAGATTTTATTTTATTTTAATTATAAAAAGTGTTAGTTAAATTTTAGATTTTGTTCTTTTATGTGGTGTGGAAGATTTACTAAAGGATAAAAAAACCTAAAGGTTTCCAACCTATCATTACTAACAATGAAAATAACTTATAGAAATTGTAAATGACAATTATATAATGGTGTATAATTTTTTAAACCAATAATTACCTTTCATCCATTTATTTTTCATACTTATCTTTTTTAACATGGTTATTTTACTAAATAGTTTCAAAACATTTCAATTTTTTTAATATGTTCTCAACTATTTATTTTTCATATTTAATCCTTTTTACCATGAGTGTTTTAATAAATAATTTCAAAAATTTCAACTTTTTTTTTAATGTAATCGTTTTAATATACAATATTTAAGTATAAAAATCAATCATTTTACTTTAGATTAGTGATTTGATTATATAAAAATCAATAAAAACAAATCAAACATTAATAATTTGCAAACATGAACCAAAATGTTTATTAATTAAAATAAAAAACATTTTTTTGGTTTTGTGATTTCATTTGTTACCTACCTTTGAAACAAGGACTAGCTGATATGTAACTTTCACTAGTTGAATTTTATTACACTCCATATTACAAATCAATCATTTGTAACTTGTTTTTGCTTGATCCGAGAAGGAAAAAGCACCTGCTACGACCGTTGAACTCAAGGTTACCCAAGGTTGTAGCAAGGGTAGTTGAAAGTCCTAATATGATACCTCTAGAGTGTTTGCCATCATATATTTAATTTAGATAGAGAAAGGTTATAAACATAGGGCTCTCCAAAGTCATGATAAGGTAATATTGGGTTATTAAAATATCATAACTCTCTACATAAAAAAAAATTATTTAGTGCATACAAATAGTTATGATATGATGGTTTTATTAAGAGTTGTTCATGGTCATGTCATATTACATTACTATGTAATATTAAAAAACCATATTACAACATCATAGTACTCTTCATTATAATTCTTTTACTTCAAGAAAACAAGAAAAATATCGATGTTGTTAAGTCATGTACTCCTCCTTTTTTTCATAACATAAGAAAAAGAGTTAAGGTAAAACCCTATAATAGGTCCACAAGTGGAGTGCTCCACCTTGATAAGGACCATTCTAACCAACACATTCCCCTCAAGAGAATCTCCTTCTAGCACTTGAAATGTGTCACATGACTCACATTGTTCTTTTCACGGTCAGAAATACCTGACTCTTAATTCTTATTGTTCTTGTAACATCCTCATTATAATCCCTAGTTTAATTAATGCTTGTGTGGATATAATATGTGGTTACAACCAAGTGATGTAATATGTGAATTGTATTTCAATGTTTTAATAATAAAAACATGATGCCAGCTACTGAGGGGAGATGGACAAGAGATGGGGGTCGAATTAATCCACAATAGAGGGAAGTGTCTAGGATAATGACCAAGAGGGGTCCAAGGGGGACAACCCATGTATATTAATTTAACCCATTTTCCCAAACTTGCTTATTGTATACGAACCTTTCCATTTTTGATTCAGTGTTTCCAAAACCAATCATTGAATACATGTAAGAGGGTGAGTATGAGTGGTCACATTCCAAAGTTATTGGGAACATGGGGTTTGAGTACAATCAGCTTTGGTAAGAGTGTGAGTTAAGAAAGGCAAGCCACAAGAGAGGAAACCTGTATGGGTTGGGACAACAGTTTTTACACAAACAGTTTTAGTCGGTTGAGTTTTGTACATGGGAAAAAATGAGAGAGAAAGAAAGAGAGCTTGGAGCTGGTGCAGCCATGGAGGGAAAACTTTGGAGCATAACCGGAGCGAATTTGATTTGGAGAACTGAATATCCGGGTTGTCAGGCCTAAAGAGTGAACCCCTGTGTGAGTTGCACTAAAACATCAAGTGTTTGTTGTTGTTTTGCTGATATTTTTTCTAGAAGCAGGTTCCCTTGAGTTCTCAGTTGAGAGATTCCTAGTTACCTATGCCAGAGAGACCCTAATAAACAAATGACACATTCCTTCGGTTATCTATGATAAATGGATGCTACATCCCTTGGGTTAACCCTGATAAATGGATGATACATCCTTTGGATTATCTCTAGTAAACAGATGGTGCATTCCTTGGGTGATCCCTGATAAATGAATGATGCATTCCTTGGGTTGGGTAGGTTAGGAGGAAGGGAGCTGGTAGAAAAATCAGGATAGTTGTAGGAGAATATTAGTTGAGTTATGAGTTTTATGAGCCGCGAGTGGACTGTGAGAGACCACCTTCTTTTGTGGATTTCTCGCCTCAACTTGGGGGTGTCTGGTTGTTGAGATTTGGAACAGTCAGTCTATGGTTGGGTGGAACGTATGTCCCAAGCAACTAGTTGCATAATTCTTGTTTAAAGATAAGTGTTTATCTTATACTGAGTTATTTACATGTGTTATTGTTGTGCATCAACTCTACGTAAATGAAAATGACTTATATGTCGTTGTAAAGAGTTGTTTAGCCACATTTCATGTTGATTATTAGCATGCTTTAGATGCATCTATTTTATGGTTAGACAATAGCTAAATCTATTTTAAATCTATAGTTGTAAGCTATAAGAAATCGGCTAAGAGTAAAAGAATTTCTTAGTTAGCAGAAGTTTCATTTTTATGTGTATTTTGCATGTAATTTTGCTTAGCTGGAGGCTAGGTATGTTACACTATGGTATCAAAGTCGTAAAAGTGAGAATTTGGTGTGACGTGATCCAGCCTGGGTGTTTGGGTATGTTACAAAGTGGTATTAGAGCCCAGTTTTCAACGTTGAGCCTAGACTGACTGAGTTAGCAGAATGTTGAAGTGGAAACTCATAGAGAATTAATTTCTAGAGTATGTTTGCAACTTATTTTATTAAATTACTGCCATAAAATTGAAGAATTAAGCATCTTTGGAAATTTCAAATATAGGAAAGTTGGAAAATTTTGGATATTTTTCCGTACGATGACATCGGCATGATGTGGAGGAAATATGTTCGTTGATGTGGTAGAAGAAAGATGTGTATTTCCATGGTGGTGGGTACATGTTGGATGAGATGACAGTTGGCAAGTAGTGTGGAGCCATGTGGCAGGACATCTGTTAGTCCCACAAAACTGCGATAAGATCTTGGAATTTGTTTAAGTGTTAAGTTATCGCAAGTCCGTGGTAAGAAGTGGAAAAATGGTTAAGTGTTGAGACTTCTCGGATGGACTTATGAAAAGAAGGATACAAGATTATGAGTTTGTGAGTCCACGTAGAGAAAAATGGTTAAGTGTTGAGACTTATCGGACGAGCTTATGAAAAAAAGGTTACAAGTTTATGAGTCTGTGAGTTCGTGAGTCTGTGAAGGAAAAATAAGCTAAGTGTTGGTGTTGAGTGTTGATATTATGGTAGTTGCGGGAGGTATTTACCTCCACGTGTAACCCTAACGAGAATAGAATATTCCGGGAAGAAAGAAGAAACCCTAAAGCATTAAAATTAACCCTATAAGACAAGTCGGCTCAAGGAAATAATTAATATTAAGTATTTACCCTCCAGAATGAGAAGTCGGCCCATAGAGCTTAGGAAACAGTATAAATACAAGTATTCAAACCTCATTTTGTACACACAGATCAAAATTTCAGCTGGGAAGAAGTGCGCACTACAAAAACTGAGCAAGTGCGCAAATCTGGGGAGCAGCTATAGCTGTCAACTGCCACAATCTGTATTTCTGGTTTAGGCTCAGACTTTCTATTGGTTATGGTTGGACTTCCTGATCAGTCTTGGTTATATTTTCTTGATGCATTAGACTTAGTTGGCTATTGGTTTTCTTCCAGAATCATTCTCTGTCAAGGTTAATGTGCTCGAGGGTGGCTTCAGGCTATGGTTGGGTGAAAATATTTTTATATTGTCTATGGTTAAACGAGCACATCCAATACTTTCTAACAGGTTATGGTCCCACACTATCTTTGGACAGTCTAACCGCTAGAATATAGATTGGGAGTATTTGCTCAGTTACAGTTGTAGTTGCAGCCAGTCTTTACAGTAGCAATGAAACCCTAACCCTCTTGTTGAGGCACCTTAAGTGAAGATATTGACCTAATTTCTAGATAGACTAGTGCGCCCTAGCCTAGCGCATCTTCTGGTACTCTCAGCGAGCTAAGACGTCAAGTTTGAATTTTTGGTCAAAATCAAGGGTTGACCAAGTCAAATAAATTATGACTTACTCTATGAAGTCAGAAAACAAGTTATAAGGGGCTTCTAACTTCATAGCATGGAAGACAAGGATTGACGTCACCCTTGCCAAGAATAAAGTGTTGGATATCATGAAAGGAAAGATCATGGAACCAGAGTTTGAAGAAGGAAAAGAGAAGGAACCTCAGAACGTTGCAGCTATGGAGAAGTTCAAAGAAAATAACTTCAATGCCATGAGTATCATAGTGGAATCTATAAGAGACCACTTGATACCCTACATCTCCCATGTTGACTCATCTAAGAAGATCACAACATCATACTTTGTGAGAATCTCTCAGTTAATCGATCAACTACAAGATATTAAAGAGATCATTTTAGAGAAGAAACTGGTAAACATAGTACTCAATGGTCTTCCCAATACATGGGATGCATTTTCCTCAAGCATGAACACAAGGAAGGAGTATCCCACATTTGAAGAACTTTGGACTTCTTGTGCACAAGAAGAATCAAGGATTAGTGCAAAAAAGAAACCCCAAAATAAATACGATGATCAAGCCTTCACAGCAAGGTTCAAGAATTTCAGGAATAAAAAGAAGTTTGGCTCAAGGAAGAAACCAAATCAAGAGAAATATATGTCAAAAATACAATGCTTCAACTGTCGAAAATATGGTCACTACAAGAATCATTTTCCCAATTTAAAGAAAATGAAGGAAACACACGAAGCATCAGTTTTCGAAGAAATGGAACCCTCAAAGAAGGACAAGCAGGATGAAACAAACTTCTTCTTATAAGACTAGTTATTAAAACTACAAGATAAGTCGAAATCATAATCAAACTTGAAGAAACCTGGAAGAAGTAAAAACCGAAAGAAGTCAGCAATCAAAAGGAAAATACTTGTGACACTTTGTAGAAGGCAATAAGGATGCAGACGAAAGCATGGACTCTCTTAGATGGAGGGATCCGATTATATAATTCCAAAAGAAGAGCATGCATTCATGCATGAAGCAAGGATTAGGAGGGAGATAATCCTAAATAATGTGATCCATCAAGGATTATGAAGGATCTATCCATGTTCCTGTTGATGGTAGTTTCCATGAAAAATAACACGTGTTCAATTTGACTTTAGAAGAAGTCTTCTTCAAAAATAAGCCTTAAAGCATCCTTGGTTTTCCATCAACATCCATGATATTATGAATGGAAACATCACAAGATTCAAAACTAGAGGTTCTCCTAGATCGAGGGAGAAGACTATGATGATAGTGTGTTCCAATAGCCAGACATACCTCTACCTGAGCCATTATATTCCCTGCAATATCCATGGATTGAATTTTGCATCAAATGAATGTAAGGATTGTTCTCCTCGATAGAGTAATTGAACAAAGAAGCGTATGTAGAGAAACCTCAAGATTTTGAGGTATACCAGAAACAAACTCTTATATGTAGATGGAAGAAGACAACTTTTTGCAGAGCCTCTAATGAACAACAAAAGTGTGGTGAAAACTTTCTATAACGGAGATATTGTATCAGAATGGTTACCCAGAATTCTAGGACGATGGATTTTAAAATCCATGACAAACTCTCATGATCATAGAAGAAGTGTCACTTAGATATGTTCCAGTTTGACCCTTGCCATGATGTCATGAGCTAGCAGGAAACAAAAAGAGTTGAATCCAACCATGATATACTGTAATGATCAAGAGATATATGAAGCCTTCAGAGAAAACCAGTGTTCCAAAAAGACCGAAGTACTTTGAGATCAAGCATTACATTCTCCGTGATGAGGTCCAGAAAAGAGAAGTAGTTATCCAATATATCTCTACATATGAGAAGATAGTAGATACTTTGATAAAGCCTCTATCCAAGATGAAAAAGTTTGCGTACTCAAGAATTAATTTGGAGCTTGTGGAGATGAATTCCTTATTAAAAAGGGAAGAGATGACTCTCGGGTTGGCAGGGAGCACTGATGTGTTATTGATTTATGGACATTCATTTTTTAGTTCGAAAAATGGTCCAGGATAAGCAGTTCCTTTCTAGTTCGGAAAGTGGTTTCAGATTTATGACGGACATGCATTTTCTAGTTCAGAAAATGGTCCAGATCGAACGATCATTTTCATAATGAAAATGGTTCAATAGATTGTTGATATACCATAGACAATAATTCCCCTTGTGGCCAGTGTGGGGGAATGGTCTATGAGAGTATTTCTTCTTGATAATCACTCTCAGTAGTGGTCAAGTAGAATGGTTTGCGTTGTTGGGAAGTCATTCTTTCTAAGTTCACACTTGTGAACAATTTTGAAGAATGGTTAGTTTTAGAGGTTTGTGCATGACAATCATTTCCTTAGGAAATGGTCCAGACAGTCATTCCCCAGAGAAAAATCATTCTCTCCAAGTTGCAATTTGTTTAGTGCCGGAGGAATGGCCCAGTTAGGTGAATGGTCCAGGTTCAACAATCAGGGACAAGAATTCCCTAGGGAGGACTCATTCTCTCCAAGTTTCACTGTGTTTAGTGTCGGAGGAATGGCCCAAATAGGTGAATGGTCCAGGATCAAAAATTAGGAAGGTTATTCTTCTATGCTTAAGAAGAATAGTCCGGTAGCTCATGGCTGATGTTTTACCTTCTGAGGGAAGATGGTCTTCCAGATCTCATAGATGTGAGTGGAAGAATGTCCAAGATTACTCAGTTTATATCATGACAATGTTTTTCTATTTAGGTTGATATCAGATGATATGTTTTCTATGGAGATTGTATGTCTCTAGAAAGTAGATGCATGCTATTGTGGTGGATGTGTTCCACTGGTTGTGACTATCTGTCATTGATTAAGTAGATGTGTGCTACTTGGTGTGGTAGTATACCATTGGATTGTAGTTGTGTACTACTATGGATAGACACAAATGTGTTCTATTGAATGACATTGTTTTGATTTCCATGTAGACTATCAATAGTGATGAAAATGATTATCAGCTAGATGGATGGTCAGTGTACTGATGCACAGACATTCTCCAGATGGAAAATGGTCCAGGACATTTATGCTTCTAGGACATATGCCCGGATTAGAAGAATGGTTCTTGTATCACTTTTTCGAGTGAGTGACTTATTCAACATCATGCTTAATTACTTAGATGGAGTATGGTTTCAAGAGATGATGCAATTGATGTTTTCAGATGACACTGATAGTGATGATGGTGCTCGTGATCTAATCATGAGATAGTCTGTACGACTATGATGATGCTATCGGTTGAATGGTATGTTTGTCCTCAATACCATTGCCTTCAATACCTCCCTATCTAGGAGGGAGTTCTGATATTATGATAGTTGTGGGAGGTATTTACCTCCATGTGTAACCCTGATGAGAACAGAATATTCTGGGAACCAAGAAGAAACCCTAAATCATTAAAATTAACCCTAGAAGACAAGTCGGCTCAAGGAAATAATTAATATTAACTATTTAGCCTCCAGAAGGAGAAGTTGGCCCAGACAACTTAGGAAACAGTATAAATACAAGTAGCCAGACCTCATTTTGTACACACAGCTCAGAATTTCAGCTGGGAAGAAGTGCACATAGTAGAAACTGGGCAAGTGCGCAAGTCTAGGGAGCAGCTGCAGCCGACAGCTGTCACAATTTGTATTTCTGGTTTAGGCTCAAAATTTCTATTGGTTATGGTTGGACTTTCTGATCAGTCTTGGTTATCTTTTCTTGATACATTAGCCTTGGTTGGCTATTGGTTTTCTTCCAGAATCATTCTCTGTCAAGGTTAAGGTGCTCAGGGGTGGCTTCGGCCTATTGTTGGGTGACAATATTGTTATATTTTCTATGGTTAAATGAGCACATCCATTACTTTCTAAAAACAAGTTCATGGAAGGTATGAATAAGAGATATACCTAGACCCACGATGGATCCAGTAAGACAGATCAATGACGAAGATCTAATCAACAAATGATCGGACGGCTGTTGAGTATTTCTACTATGTTGCACATGCTAATGAATATTCCTCCATGGTTTTTCCACCATAAATTTCATTTCAGAGCTCGAATTGGAGCAAACAAACTGCCATTGGAAATTCGTTTCGAAAATAAATGCATTTAAGGAACCCTACTTGAGAGCATTAATATTCTTCATAACTTAAAATGAAGAATGACCTGTAATCTAATTGCTAAATATTTTACAAGATGCTTAATTTTAACAACAATTATTGCATGCACATTCTTGCATAATTAGAGATACAAAAAATCAAACTTTAGTTCCCACATGATAACTAGAGACATGGAGGATGTTCAATGGTTTTACATCCATGGAGAAGAAATTGGAGGTCTGAATACTAGCATGGGTAATCTTGAAATCGAGTCTAATGGGAGAAGAGACAGGAAGGAGATTGTAACTATGAGAAGCCTGAAAAAATAAGTGTAGAGATATAGGGCCAATAATGATAGGATAATGAAGGCTCAAGAAGAGATACTTCAAAGCCTAAATATTCTACAGAAGCTTGTTAACAAGGACTCTCGTACCAAGAAAACAACTAGTTCTAGACAAGCATCAACTTCAAGATCTCATAGAAAAAGAGATGATCATGGAAATGATTGGCAGTCAAGAAGAATGAGTAGACACCATCATTCTTCAAGGTTTTCCACCAGGAGAACTCATGCAAGTTTAGGTCCAAGGAGCAACCCAAGTGTGTCTCATGTTCGGAGACAAAGGAGAAGACCTGAGGCAGACATCTTGCAGGGTGAACTTAGGAAGATTGAGCCACCAACTTTCAATGGTGAGCACAAGAAAGGAGAAGATGATGAGGCATGGCTATTGAAAATGAAGAAATATTTCCAGTTGCATGATTACCCATTCTGGGTAGAAGCTAGAATTTCCACCTACTACTTGCAATGGAAGGAAACCATGTGGTGGGATCAACTTAAGCAAGCCAATAACCTTAATGAGAAGAGAATCTCATGGAGGAAATTCAAGGGATATTTCCAAGAGAAATATTTGTCCGAGCATTACTATGAAAGAAATATGAAAGAGTTATTTGAACTCAAGTTGGGAACCATGACAATTGAGGAATATGAGAAGCGGTTCTTTGAATTGTTAAAGTATGTTGACTTCATTAAGGATGAGAAAGTTAAAATCCAAAGGTTTCTAAGGGGGTTACCCTCTTTCTACAGTGACAAGATTCAATATGATAACCCCAAAACCTTGGAGGAAACCATAAGAAGAGCAAGGCATCTATATGAGCAGAGAAAAAGAAGACCAATTTCCAAAAAGATTGGAATGACAAGATGAAGGATAAGAAGGATCAAATGCAAAAGGGTTTTAAGCCACCCTTTTTCAAGAATAATCCCCAAGAAAATCAACAAGGTCAAGTCACCCAAAATGAAAACAATATTGCATATTCATTTGGAAAAAGGCCAAGGCAGCAACTGGTGCAATGTTGGGAATGTGAGGGAAATCATCTAAATAAGGATTTCCGTCACAAAGGAGAAAGAATGAGAATTTTCCACAAAATTCAAGAGGTTGAAGCAGTGGAATACATGGGAAATAGAATGCCAAGGATTTATGTAGCCTTGGATAGCAAGTAGGCAGAGTATCAATTTCCCATGATTGAAGTGGAAGGTAAGATCAATAATGATCCCATAGAAATTTTAATTGATTATGGAGCTAGCCATAGTAACATAAATGCTAACATTGTTGAAAGATTTCACTTACAAATAAGTAAGCACAAGAAAACTTGGTTAGTTCACTTAACCACGAGGGCTAAAAGAAAAATCAATGATTTGGTTAAAGATTATCCGATAGACATGAATGGGCTCAATACAAAGGTGGATGTAAACGTCATACCATTGATTTCATACGATTGCCTAATTGGCATGGATTGGTTGGAGAAACATCATGTTGTCCTATACTATTACAAAAATGCAATCACATGTCTTGATGAGGAAGGGCAAGAAGGCAAGATTCAAGGCATTCCAAGTGTTGTAGCTATAGAGAGATTTTAGCTATGTAGTTGAAGAAGAGTTTTAGGAAATGATGTCAGATGTTTGTAGCCCATATGGAGGAGGCAACCAAAGACAAAGTGAAAAGAATTGAAGACCATCTAGTTCTGAGGGATTTTGAAGATGTTTTTAGATAAATTATGGGAATAACACCAAAAAGAGACATTGATTTCATGCCAGGAGATTCCCCAATGTCTAAGATACCTTACAGAATGGGCACACCAAAACTAAAAGAGTTGCAGATGCAACTTGAATAATTTTTAAAGAAGGGGTACATACACCAAAGTGTGTCACCTTGGGGAGCCTCGATTCTTTTTATGAAGAAGAAGGATGGAAATTTAAGGTTGTGTATTGATTTCATGCAACTTAATAAGGTCACCATAAAGAATAAGTATCATTTTCCAAGAATAAATGATTTGTTTGACCAACTGAAAGGTGCAAGAATCTTTTCAAAGATTGAATTGAGATCGGGATATCATCAAGTAGGGATAAAGGAAGAAGACATCAGAAAGAAAAAAATCAGAACAAGATATGGACATTATGAATTCACGGTAGTGTCATTTGGGTAATAAAATGCCCCAACAATTTTTATGTGTCTTATGAATGGAGTGTTCAAGGAGTACCTGGACAAGTTTGTGATTGTGTTCTTAGATGATATCCTCATCTATTCTAAATTGGAACAAGAACATGAGAAGCATTTAAGAATGGTGTTGCAATTTTTAAGAGAGCATAAATTGTATGCTAAGCTAAGTAAGTGCATCTTTTACCAAAAGAAGATTCACTACTTGGGACATATAATTT
>JASDQU010508378.1:30642-41001 GCA_032191745.1 Picea mariana | reverse complement strand
TAAAGTGAAGTGATGAGTGTATTATAATTCATAGTGAATACAAAATAAATTATTTCAATAATAAATTTAATGGAGAAATTAGAAGTGGACCCAACCCTAAAATAAGGAAAGTGGGCCAAGTGACCTAGAAGATGTTTTTAAGGAAGCTACTTGGAGAGTATAAATAAGAAGCAAGGCTCTCTCATTTGAATTTCACTTGAGAATATTGAATATATATATGTGTCTGAGGTAACCAAGGATATCTAAACTAGAATTCTGAGTGAAGGTGAAGAAAATAAGGCCGAAATGCAAGGAAGGATAAATTCTTTTGATGGTGCTTTCTAAGGTATGTTATTTACACGTCATCTCACCATTTTCGCTATAACTTTTTTTTCTATAATGATTCAGACCATGAAATTGCTATGCAAGTGAGAAAACATATCCAAGTATCTGTGGTAAAAAAATCATCTTGTGGGTCACTTTATTCTGGGAGTTACACTTCGTGGAAAATAGGGTTTCTGGCCAGTCCTGAAACTAGTCAAAATCAGGTGTTTCGGGTAAAAACGTCATAACTTCTTCATAACAGATACAAATTCAGTGATATCACATGTGTTGGTTAGGATACAGTTTGTAGTATGTTTTGTAACCATTTCATATCAATTCATCAAATATTTTGTGCGGGACACGCTCTACAAGGTCGCTCTCTAGAATAAGCCAGAATTCAGTAAGGTATGCCATTTTTTCTATAACTCCTTTTCTTAGAGAATCCAAGTAGTGAAACTTGGAGAAATTGCATAAAACACACTAAAGAACATTGTGTATCAGTTTCAAATATTTATACATTAGAGGTTCAAAGTTATGATTACTTCAAATTAGGGTTGTTGACTAATCCAAAACTAGGCATGTGAGACTAAAGAAAAGTTGGATGAAAATGCTAGTCTCTTGTTTTTAAAGTTAAGGAAGGTTTGCAGGAATGTGATCAAATACACCAGGCTTATTACAGAGATACAAATCATATTTGTATGATGAAATTGACGAGGGATTTTGGTTGTTGTACATGTTGAGTACATGGTTGAGACAAGTAGTTGATGAGTTAGCACAGATACATGAGGTGTATAGTTGATGATGTTGGTACATATTGATGAGTCATAGTTGATGAGTAGTTGACACATGATTGGTACATGGTTGGATGCACTTGTTTATGGTACAAGTTGATTATAGGTTGGTGCATGGTTGATGCACTTGTTTATGGTACAGGTTGAGGTACAAATTGATGCATGGTTGATGCATGGTTTAGATTTATTGATACAAGTTTACAACGGTATATCTCACAGTGATAGTGTGACAGTGGTTCCATCATTCTACTTCTACTTCAGGGTGGCAGGATGGGGCAAGGACAAGTGGTTGTAGCCGCCTTCCGGTTGTAGCCGGAGAACATTGGGGGTTATAGCCTCCTTCTGGTTGTAGCCAGAGAATTGGGGAGTTGGAGCTTCCCTCAGGTTGTAGCCTGAGAAACTAGGGGGTTGGAGCCTCCTTCCAGTTGCAGCTGGAAAACAAAGGAAGTTGGCGCTTCCANTAATTCTTCAAGACATATAAGAAAAAACATTCTGTGGTTTTCTCTCGATTTGGGTTTCCACGTAAAACACTGGTGTATTGTGTATGTGTATGATTGTTCATTTTTTCATTGCTTATTTACTCTGCAGTTATTGGATGATAATGCTTCATTGATATAACACTTGGATTATATGGTTAAAAGTGATTAAATTGCTCTATTACTGATTCAGCCCCCCTCTCAGTAATCCAACACTGACAATATACTCATCCACCTTTTTCTTCATAGCATTCCAAAAATATTGGCTTTCTACAACTGCAATGGTTTTCTGGTAACCTGGGTGCCCATCATAAGGCACATTATGCATCTCTCTTAGAACCATATTTTCAGCTCCTGAGATTTAGGTACATATACTATGCCTCTGTACATGAGGATTCCATCCTTTCTCAGCTCCTAAACTTTAAATTTTTGCTCAAAATTACCTTGTTGTAATATCTCTTTTGTCCCCATATAATGTTGATATGATTTTGCAGCTTCCAAAATTTTGTCTTTCAAATCATATTTTTACATGCTAATGGTTGTAGCATGCATTTCATGCACCCTCATGATGATTACACTGACCACTTTGTTCTCTTTTCCTTTGATATGCTTTATATCAAAGTCATACTCACTAAGGAATTCTAACCATTTGATTTGCCTAGCATTCAAAGTTGGTTTTCCAAAAAAATATTTTAGACCACTATTCTCTGTCCTCAGCTCGAATCTCTTTCCCACAATATAATTCCTCCACATCTTCAAGGCATGAACTATGGTTGCGAATTCTAAATCATGAGTGGCATGGTGTCTCTCATGTTCTTTCAACTTCCTTGACTCATAGCATATCACATGCCCATTCTGGCTAAGAACTCCTGCAAAACCTTCCTTGCAAGCATCAATGCATACAATGAAATCTTCATTTGGATCAACAATATTCAAGATTGGTGCACTTGTCAATAAATTCTTCAAGTGTTGAAATATTTCCTTACATTCAGAGGTCCACTCAAACTTCACACCCTTCTTTTGTAAATAAGAGATTGGATGTGCAATTCTCGAAAATCCTTCAATAAATATTTGGTAATAACCTGCAAGTCCGATGAATGATCTCACCTCTGGGACATTATCTGGTGTTGGCCATCCTTCAATGGATTTAATCTTCTCAGGATCCACTACTATCCCTTCCTTTGAAATAATATGGCCCAAATAATGTATCTACCTCTAATAGAATGAGCACTTGCTCAAATTTGCATACAATTGATGTCGCCTTATTAATTTTAGCACCATCCTCAAGTGTTGCTCATTCTCTTCTTCAAAAATAGAGTAGATAAGTATGTCGTCCAAAAATATAATTAAAAACTTATTCAAGTAATTTCTAAAGATGCCATTCATCAAACACATGAAGAAAACTGGTGCATTTGACAACCCAAATGGCACCATTGTAAACTCATAATGGCCATACCTTGTTCTAAATATTGTCTTGCTAATATCTGATATCTTCCTCTTTAATTCTCACTTGATGGTATCCTAACTTGAGATCGATCTTGGAAAATATCTTTGTATATTTCAATTGATCAAATAGATCATCTGTCCTCGACAAAGGATACTTCTTCTTCACAATCACCTTGTTCAAGTGTCTGAAATCAATGCATAGCCTCAAGATTCCATCCTTATTCTTCATAAATAACACTGGGGAACCCCAAGGTGACACAGTTGGGCATATATAACCCTTCTTCAAGATATCTTCAATATGCATTTTCAACTCCTTCAACTCTAGAGCATTCATCCTATAAGGAGTCTTGGACATTGGGGTAGCTCCAGGCATCAAATTATTGGATACATCTATATCTCACTTTGGTGGAAACCATGGTATCTCTCTAAAAACATCTTCAAATTATTTCAAGACTGAATGATATTCAATACTTGGCACTTTATCCTTAGCTACCTCTTCCATATGAGCTGCATAAATTTGACTTCCTTTTCTAAAGTTTCTCTTCATCTACAAGGCAAAAATTTATCTAATAGATACTACCCTTGGAATACCATGTACTACCCTCAATTTCCCTTCTTCATCCAAACAAGTGAAAGAATTTTTGTAACAATCAAGGACAACATGATGCTTATCCAACCAATCCATACCAATTAGGAAATCATAGGAACCCAAAGGTATGACATTCAAATATTCCTTTGTGCTTAGTCCATTCATGTCCATTAGACAATCCTCAACCAACTCATCGAATCTTCTTTTAGCTCCTGTAGCTAACTGAACCAACCAATATTTCCCATGCTTCTTTCTTTGCAAGTTAAATATTTAAACAAGATTAGGATCTATGTAACTATGGCTATCTCATGAATCAATTAAAATAGCTATAGTTTGATCATTGATCTTACCTTCCACTTTAATAACGTGAGATTGAAATTCAACTTGATTGTTGTCCAGGACTGCATGGATCCTTGGAATGCTTATGCCCTTTTTCTCAACTATATCATCTTGTTGTACATTGTGAAAAATCTTCAATGTTTCACCTCTATGAGGGTAATCTCTGTACATGTGATCTCCCTCACAACCCCAACATTTAATAGGCCACTTCCTTGGCATTTTCCCAACTTTTCTGACATTTTGGCTCATTTTGAGCTGGTTTCCCTTGAGAACTATTTTTGAATAATGGTGGCTTGTGCCCTTTCTTCCTCTGCCCCATCTTACCTTTCTTCTTGTCTTCCCAAGCATTTTGGAATGATTTTCTTCATCTATGTTGCTCATAAAGGCACTTGGCTCTCTGTATTTCTTCCTCCAATGTCTTGGGATCATCACAATGTATCTTATCACTGAATATTGAAGGTGACCCACTCAAGAACCTTTGAATATTGACTTACTCATCTTTGATGAAATCAACATACCTCAACAACTCCAAGAATCTTCTCTCATATTCATCCATGGTCATGCTCCCAAGATTGAGTTCAAAGAATTCCTTCATTTTCCTGTCATAATAATGTTTGGATAATTATTTCTTCTTAAAATACTTTTTGAATTGCTTCCAAGTGATGTTCTTCTCACCAATGTGCTTTACTTGCACAAACTGGTCTCACCACATTGATTATTTTCCCTTGAGCTCGTAGATTGCAATTCTGCCTTATGCCCTTGAGGAATAGTTATGTAATTGAAAGTACTTCCTCATTCCAAACAACCAAGACTCTGCATCCTCATCTTTCCTATGCTCACCATCAAAGGTAGGAGGTTTGATCTTCCTCATTTCTCCTTGTAGTTAATATACCCCCTACCTTATGTTATGATTTCTGACATGAGATAAATTTGGACTATTGTATCTCTTCTAACTAAGTGTCATGGTGAGTGATGATGATGCCTACCATCACACCTATATTCTTCCTTTTTGGCATGAGATATGTGATCCTTTGACTTACTTGAATCTATCTCCTTATCCACCTTCTGCTCTATCCTGTCCAAGCTCTACAACAACTTGATGTTGAAGCCAATTTGTTACTCCTAAGTTTTCACAAGCCTCTTGTTATTAGCTTTATATCTCATCACATATATTTGCAGGCTCTTTATAGTCCCTACCAAATTTATGCTCTCCTATTTTCCTTCTCCATTCCCATTTGACTATGTCCCTGCATTTCCCATGCTGACATACAATCCTATGACTTCATCTTCATGTCTCTAAGTTCTATATTCAATCTCCATGTCTCTGGTATCTATGCTCAATTATGATCTATTCTTCTTGTGCCATTATTTTTGCAAAATGTGCATGAAATAGGATTTATTAGAAGCTCGGTGGGTTAGCTCAAGTGGATGAGTGTTGATGTTTGTTCAAATGAGGTTCCAAGGTCGAATCCACGACCATGAGCTTGTATAGGGCCTCATTTGATGTCCCCACCGGGTTAAGCCCATAATCAGGCTGATTTGTTTACCTCGTTTACCTTCCACGAAATGTGGGGAAGTACTCAAGGGTTTCACGTTCTCTTTTCCGAGGAAAAAAAAGATTTGTTAGACAAAATAATTCAACCAATCTATACAATTATGCCCTTTAAGTGCACCATATTTCTTCTTTCTAATTGCTTGTGAATTTCACTACTCGATTCACTTTTATGGGTGCATGTTTGGATTCTTCCATCCAAGACCTTTCCAATTACTATTTCCTTGTCCCATTCTGATTTATGAGCAACATGTTATAGGCATCTGGATATTACCCATTTTCCCCCTTTGTGCACCCTTCATCGAGTGAACTTAATTCAAAATACCCAATCTTTTAGAATTTTTCTAGAATCCCAATTGGGTTTCCTCATGCCTATATTTTGAACAATCTGACCAAGTTTCACCTTCATCCAACATCCATGATGCTAATTACATCCTGCTGAAGTTTTGACTATTTTCCCCTTTTAGCACTGAATGCTACAAGAATATTCCCTCTCATCGTGTGCACTTTAAGGTACATATATTCATAATATGGCTCCATAGATGTATTATATTCTTCATGAGCTTTCCATAGACTACTTTTGTACCCAAAACTAACTTATGAGCATGGAGTTATTCCTTCTGGAAGTAGATTGGTACTGAAAATATACCCCACACTCATTAGCCTATAACTTTCTCATTTGAGCTTTATTTGGAGCACATAATAGCTCGTTGGAATAATATCCTTGAGCTATTTTATTTAAAATGTAGACACTTCATGTGGTGCTTATGGAACTTATAGTCTCAAGAATTAGATCTCCTAAAAGAATTTTTTAGAGCCTAAAAGATGCCTCGCAAAACACTATAAAATTCTGACAAATTTCACTGATTTATGGTAACATGGATGTTGATGTGGCTTTCACATGGAATCACCTGGAACCTCTAGGTGATGCCATGTCATCCCTTTAGAAACCCTAGCTCTGTCTTGTCATCCCTTTCCTTCCTCTTTCTCTCCTTCCTTATTTATTTACCTTTATTTTACTTTATAACAAATAAAGTAATTTTATTTAAACTTACTGTGTATCCACCCGGACCAGTTTCCACTTGGCACCGCTGCAATGGGACATGCCACCGATGGGTCCCATATACCTTACCAAGCATCCACTTAGCACCTCCACATAGGCTGTGGGGATGGATGGGTCCCATCCTGCACCCTTCTCCTTCGACAAGCAAACAAATTTTCCCCACTCTGTATCTAACGACTGATATTGGGGCATGACCAATGAATCTTGATGATTTCACATCGTCAACATGCACAAGGGTTAACAACCCTCCGTGATATGATAATGTTTTCTCCCATGCTAAATGGCGTCCTCTTGTTGGCTTCACATCACCAAAATCCTAATGGAAAACTGCCTTGCTGCCATGAGATATCACTTATGATATCGCTCAATACCACCTCGCCTAATGTGGCACCCATGTCAGGCCTGAGCCTGCTACCAAAAAATGTTGACCCTACCACCGTGTACCTTCTAGATCTTATATCTAACAATGGAGATGATTGGAAGATCGACGAATATGGTTCATTTCGCATGGTCAACATGCATGCAAGTTAACAACCCCTCCATGATGTGATGGTGGTTTCGACCATGATACGTGGCACATTCCTATTGGTTTCGTATCACCAAGGGCTATTTCAAAATCACTCTCCTCGGTATGCGGTACCACCAATGGTTTCAATCGATACTGTGGTTCGTCACCCCGCCATGGTGGCTTGCCACCTTGCCACCAGACTTGCCACCGTGCCATCGACCTCCACCATGCCATCAAACTCCACAATGGACATGCCACCATGGAATTCCACGTCACCACTTCCACGTCACTACCACGTGGCCTCCACGTCACTATTGAACTCATGTATGAAAAAATAACCAAATTTTCCTAAATTTCAATTTTTTCCAGAATTGCATATTTTTTCATATTTTTGCACATGCTGCCATGAAAGCTCTGAAATTAAGCTTCATATGGCCAATTTAGGCCTTGTGCATGTCAATTCAATTAATGTACCCAAAATTCAACACTTCTATGACAATTCCTTAATGAATTCCACTTCGGAAATTGGGGATTTTTCCCAATTTCTCCTAGTTTCTCTTGAGCTGCACTATAAAGTCCATAATTTGACCCTTTAAAGGCCCAAAATGTTCAAACTGATGTGAAAATTAGGGATTTTAACCCCTAGGCTCAATCCCATCATATTACTAGGGATATTTCGAAAACTAATTCTTAGGAAATACTATCAAACACTTTGCATACATTCTCTGAACTTTTCAACTGCAATTCCAACATCTACATGTTGTTTCTAGCCCATGCATGCTCGATGTTGAACCCGTGGTTCTAATACCACAATGTAGTGTTCTCATCCATCTAGGCTGGGCCACACCACACAAATTTTTTCCTTTGATACCATTTATTAGCAGAATTCCCAACATATGAACATAATTATGCAATCCTAGCAACACACACACACACACACATACATGCATAAATATATAACAGTTATACCATAACATATTTACTACAATCAACCATACAGTAAACATTAGAAACACATAAAGACACTTATCTTTTAATGAAATCACCAACTGGCTGTAGACCTCATACGTTCCTCCTAGCCATAGACCTCGTTGTTCATAAACTCACAACAACATGTCAACCCCAAGCTGGGGCTATGACTCCATTAGGGAAAATGATACCTAATTCATACTAAGGTCTAACAAACAACTCAACAAAAGACAGGCCCAGGTGCCAACTCTAGCAATAGTTCCCACCTCACGTCATCTCATTCCCCACAACTTGTCCCACCCTAGGAAGTATACCCATTTTTTGCTCAATAATCCTTCAACTATTCCACTTCCCTTCTAGGGATTCAAAAATATGATGGCCAGGAATTCTCAGAGCTCTATGGCACCTAGAACACAAGGTTTCTCAAGAAGTTCCACACCCACTAGCCCAACACATAGGGAAACCTATTCCCAGTAATTCCCCCACCCAGAGAGAATGCTCCACAGGCCTAACAACCTACTTCTTCAGCCCAAACTGCCCAGGATTTATAGGGTAGTCAACTTCACTTATTCTCTCCAACCAAGGTACCCATGATGGATTCCCATGATTGAGTGAATGATGTAATTACACTAATTCCCAACAATATATTTGCATGTTATTATCTTGACACTTGTCACCTTATGAACTACCTTTGACCCCACTTGGTGATTCATTCCCAACCTTTAGGAACTTAGGGTAAAACAATATCACATGAATTTTGACTTTAGGAATATATTATAAAAATACCTTGGTTTAAGCCCCCTTGACTTAGTCCCTCTTCCTAGACCCTTAGCCCTCTTTCCCTCTCGTGGAGTCCTAGATTCCCATACTCTTTTGTTTATTTTGGTCTTCAACAATGATGTATTTTATTAATATCATCGTGTGTGATTACATATTACAATTTTTAAGCTCACTGGCCTTTTCAACTCATAAGATCCCTGGCCTAAATCACACAAGCACTTTGGCCTCAAAACAAATATACAACGACACTTTGGCCAAAAACATCCCGACTCACCAACCTACAAATCATATATACATTTACAATTGGGAGACCTAGAAAGAGGGTGAGACATCAGTTCAAGATCAATACAATGGTCAACAATGCATTTGGGTGGGAGCAATTTTGGAAAAGGCTTGGGAATCTAGTTTGCAAACTTGTCCAATGCATTGGAAAGTGTATGCAGAATAGGCAACCCCACTCCACCCTCATCCACTTCTCCAATTAATTTTGCAACACAAATATGATACTATAGGCGTCAAGCCACCCTCTTCATGCTCAGTGCAGACACTAACCACACCTTTTTGTTTGGATACTTTATTGTTGTGAGCACAACACAAGTCTTTTGTCTAGCAAGAATCAAAACTTATCCACAAATGGCATGAGAATTGTATGAGTTCTCCTTAGAAACTCCTTCCCAAGGATGACTTCGTATCATATAATCAAAACACTATGATGTCAACATGACCCTTCCACTTATTTAACTTAATTTGAACTCCGAATGTAACCCCAACTGTTTCCTTAGCCTTAGAATTGGCCTCCTTGACTAAAAGACAATGTGATCCAATGCTAATTTTGATTTCATCTGTCAAATCCTTCTTCAAGAAGTTGTGGGAAGCGCCTGAATCCAACAACGCTTGCACCCTTCTTCCATTCACAATCAAATCCACGTAACAAAGGTTTTTTAGGCTAAGTTCTTGGTTTCCAACTAAGGTGCCCATCCTTTGTAAAGCCTCCTCCAAAGAGGGTTTCTCCCTTCCTTCTGCCACCGAAGTGAACTATGAAAAACTTGTTAAAGGAATTGAATTAAAACATGTACAAAGCAAAGATTTACCTTTGCCTGAAATGGTCTATCAATGGGGACCCCTCTTCATAAGGTCTATGGGGTAATGCCCAAGCTCAACTCCTCTTAAACCCAAAACCATTCAAAGTGCATCCTCCATGATTGTTGTGTGCAACTTCACTCCACTAAAATGAACTTTAAGGCATGGTGGGACATTTGGCCAAGCTACTCCTAGGTCGACCATGGCTTGCAACAACAATTACGCTCTATCTTCATCCACCTCCATCCAACCCCTAATGTCTAGTGGGATTGTTCTGAACAACTACCAGAAGTAGGGTTGTTCTAACACTTGTGCTACCTCCATGAATGGCACACCTCCTAAGCAACATATTTGCCAATAAACAGTGGTAAAATTTTTCCAAACAGGCCAGATCACTCTCCCAAGCGACTAATTCCTTTTCAATTATGATGAACAACATCCAACAAAGCTTTGAAACCAACTT
>JASDQU010508378.1:598-18707 GCA_032191745.1 Picea mariana | reverse complement strand
TCAACTTATATGAATCCTAGCATTGCATTCGAGGGCACCATGGCCCCATTTCCTACATCTTCGTTTGATATGAGCCATGTCGCTCAACCCGCTTTCACGACAGGAGGTTGCAACTTCCCCTCTTATGGATCCAATCCTAGTTATTCTCTTTCAGGAGATAATACTTAGATGGGTGATTATTCTGCGTACTACACTCCATCCCTGTATCCTTAATCTACCATGTTAGTTCCTCTGAACACTTTTTCCATGGAGAGTCCTCATGTACCCCCGAGTATTTCATATGGGGAGAAACAGTTTTACGGTTCAGGCTACCCACTTCATAGGTCCCCTTCACAAGGGGGAAACATATATCCTCACTCGAATAATCCTTATTATACTTTCGTATTTTCATAGAATTCAGTGATGATTCCTATTCAGAATTATCTGAATCAATTAAATAGAGGATAATACCTTTCCAGACAGGGACAGAGGGTAAACCAGGACCCTTCCTAGCCTAAAATATTTCAAAGTCAATCTTTCCATGGACCTTGGCATCAAATGTCACAATACACCACTATTCCAGTCACTGTCAGTCATACTAAAGCTCCATCACTAAATTATTCCAGTTGTTAACTCCCAAAATGAAACCGTTCTTTCAGTTGAATTTTCTCGTGGATATCATGGCTATTGGTAGCGTCCTCAAGTTACTTTTGATTTTTTATAGCTGAGAAAAATTTCAGATTTTGGTTTGACTTAGAAATAATTTGGATTGTAAAGTCTTCTTTTTCAAAATTGTCATTTTTTACTTTCCACAGCTAACGTGTTTTCAAAGGTTCATTGTGCGCTGTGGAAAGTGCCCACTTTCAACAGTTAAGGAGATCGTTTCATCAGTTGGCGCGCTGTTGAAAGTTTCAAATCTTAAAAGGTTTTTTAAAATCAGTTCTCGGGTAGATCACTGTCAAAGGTACATGCTTTCGACAGCTAAGGAGGGTCTTCTACAAAGTGGCGCGCTGTTGAAAGTACTTACTTTCAGCAGCTAACAGGGGTTTCTTCACAGAGTCATGCGCTGGTGAAAGTGGCAAGCGAGCGTTTGGCAGAGGCGTTCTCCAAGGGTCATTGCTACACAAAGCAGGAATCATGTGCGCTCATACATGTTTCAAATCAAATCTTTGGTTCCATATCAGGCATTGTTCACAAAGGACCGTTTAGGGTTTTGAATTGCAAATGGAAAGAATGATACTTAAACTTGCAAAGAACTTTTCAATCCCTTCCTAAGCTCCAAATTAATATCTGAGAACACCATTGGAAAGATGATATTCTCTAGATGTCGATCGACTATTCATACATGAAAAATGGATTTTCTATGACTAAGAAATTCGATTTTGAAAATCTGCCCGCTTTCAACAGCGCAAATCGATATTTTATGACCCGTTAGCTGTTGAAAGTGGCGAATTTCCGCAGCTAAGGAGCGTTTTTTTATGGGCTATGCGCTGTGGAAAGCTTGTAACGGCCAGAATGTTATGATTTTCACCCAGATCTGGAATTTTTGAATTAAAAGCAGATTAAACCTTTTGGACTAGACAGGTGGTGGATTATTCCATCAAATCCAAAGGCTATTTTGGGAAAGACAAGTCAAAAAAGGAGTCTTTGGTTAAGTTTTGGTCATTTTTCAAGGGTAAAATGATAGGGATTTTTGGCACACATCATCAAATTCGAATTCCACTTTCAAAGGAGCAGATCAAAGAGCCTTGGAAGGATAGGCTACACTTCATCAACTTTCAACCAATGTTTGAAGACCAAAAGATAGAGGTTGACCTCATATTGAGGATCTCTCCTTATCTTTTGTGAATTAGTTTTGACTTTCTATTTTTAGAATATCAGATACATTGTTTTAGGATATGAAACTGATTGTAAGAGGCTATAAAGCAAAAGACATTTGGAGTTCAAAGGGTTCGATTCTGGATAAAGAAATACTCTTTTTTGTACTCAGACTTTCTATGTTAATACAGATCACAGGTTCCTTTCACTTTTGATTATCAGCTTTCCATCTTTCTTCTGCATTATTATCTATGTTGTCAAGATTTGAATGGCTGTTATCCCATTGTTTAGCTCATATCCTGATAATAAGTCTCTTGATTGTCTCTTAGACCCTGCTTTGCACTGGTTTAGTTACAATTTGTTCTCCACCCACTTTAAAGCTACTTGCTGATTAATCAATCTTTGAGAGCACTGTCTATTTTTTTATCATTTTCATGTTTGAATGCTATAAGCTATATTGAGTTGTCCCATTGATCCACATTCACAAAACAAAAAAACATTCAGTTCTTAAGTTACCAAGCACCTTTGGTCTGCAACCACAAAGGGTTTCTTGGAGTGATAACAAATTGGCGCCGTTGCCGGGGAGAGGAGATTGAAGCTCAACTTCTCTGGGAGACGACATAGATCTACTTCTTGATGATAGACAAGAAATAGACACTATCAGATTGTACATCATCTATCTGGCGACTCCATGAAGGATGAATTCAGTGGCGACTCCATGAAAGACGAACTCAGTGGCGACTCCATTGTTCAAAATCTGTTGGTGACTCCACTGGTATAACATGAACAGAATCTTAGCCAAGAGGTATGCGTTCTGTGATTTTTCAAACATTGTTGGTTTCCCTAATCAAGTACCTGCTAGAGATGAATGGGAGAACAGTCTTCCTAGATTTCGAGGAGAAGAGTGGGAAGTGCCAGCTGAACATTTGCTGGACTTTCATGACTACATGCATGGGTTGCAGGTAGTGCATGAGGATGTTCAGATATGGCTCTTCTGTTTTTCATTAGAAGGGATTGCCCATGATTGGTATCGGTCTTTGCCTAATGCAAGTGTCAGTTCTTTAGCAGATTTTTATGCCGCTTTTCATGTGTTTTGTAAGGATCATTTTCCAACTAATCTTCTTTATCCTCGGTGTTGTCATGAATTTCATTCATCAACTAAGGATTCAGATGTTCATGAAGAGTATGCTGTTGAAGAGAATATTCTACATTATGATCAAGAAATTGATGATTCACATCATGATAGCCATGAGGATGTTACTAACATGGTATCAAATTCATTTATTAAAGATGACTGTCATGATGATCAAATTGTTTCTTTTGAAATCTTTAAAGATGATGATCAGATTACTCCTTCTGAAAACTTTGAACATGTTGAGCATATTGCCATATTAGTAGAAGATAGTTTCAGATCTGCAGAGGATGAAGAGGATAGCCTACAATTTCCAGATTTGCATGGACTGTCTAATCTTCAGCTAGAACACGTGAATCATGATCTTGAATGTGTTGATTTTGTAGCAGCATATGCTATGAGCGGCCTTCAGTTTTCAGATGTGAAGACACAGGGGAATAGCATCAAATATGGAGAAGAAGGTGAGGATCTGAAAGGTCCAAATCAGCAGTCCACCTTATATGTTTCTCCAGCAGAGATCCCGCAGCCTACATTCAACAGAGAGACCAATGAACTCAGCCAGCAGCAAATCAAAGAGGTATTCTATTATGATTTTGAGGATCCTTTTGTTGACTTTTTAGAGTCTATGAGCAGTATAGATCTTAAAATTTTTCTGCCAGAAGAAGATTATCTTTGTCCTCTGTTCAAATCTTTTTTCTGCATGATATGGCTTCTATTATTGTTCAAGTCAAGATCTAGCATGCTGCCTGTAAATAAAATTTTTACATGGATTCATTGGAAGCATGAGTTTATGTGATTAAGAAGTAGTGCAAGGTGTTAGTATAGGAATAGGAAAAAAGAAAATAATCTCCCCATACGAACAGTTAGATCCTTTCAATTATAGGTTGTCAAATAAACAAACAGTCTACAGGCAGGTTTTAAGTTTTCATGGTGAAAGCTGAAATAGGGCAGAAGATGAGGGAGAAAGGTTTGCATGTTGAAAAAGAATGTTCCTTTGAGCAGGAAGTTTTAGTTGGAAACTTAGATCAAAAGTCAAGGTTACAAATCAAGGAAGAACATAACTCTTTTGATAAAGATTCTCATCTGGACCAACATCAGAATGAACCCTTATCCTATTCAAAGCCCTCAGACTATTATAGTGAACATATTTCAGGTCAAGGTAGCACATCTTACCCTTGCAGATCTTTTGTTTCATGGAAGGAGCCTTCTATTGGTGCACCAGGACCCAAGTTTTCGCATGTAAAGACCATTTCGAGAAATCTTCCAAGTGGCTCAGTGAATGCAGGAAAATACCAGTTGTTTTGGTCATTTTCCTGTCATCTGCCCTTAAGCTAATGTTTTGCTTATACATATTGACCAACTGAGTCCTCTGTATACCTTTCCTTCATCCCTCTTTTATTTTCTTACCTGTCTCTAACTCTGATGGGTAACAATTTGGACATGTATACTCTATTTGCCCACCTGCATTTCTTCTATTGTCATCCCTACCAAATTTGCAGCCAGCTTTTTCCTTGACAATGCAATCACAGATGGCCCTTTTCTGTGCTAAATTATTACTTTGTATGGACCTGCAGTTTCATTTCCATCACCAGGCCTCAAGACCAGGAAATTTGGCACAGCTCGAAGATCTGCAAGATGATAGACTGGCTGGTGTGTTGGGCCATCTTCCCCTAGTCCTATTTAGTCATGAGTTAATATATACACTACTCCAGCATGGATGAGAGCAGAAAGCCTCATTGAATTCTTCATGTAATTTGAAAGCACAAGAAAAGTTGTTGTAAATGGGATTAACCCACTACCATGTAAGGCAATTCCACTGGAGATCCCAGCTACGACATGTTCTCGCACACCATAATGGATGTTTCGGTCCCATGGACTTTCTGGCTGCTTGAAATTCTTGAATTCTTTTAGGTAGAATTTATTCGAGCTAGCAAGAGTAGATTCCCAGTCAGAAGAAAGTCCACCTTGAAAAAAAGGCCCTTAGCCACCGAAATGTTTTCCCATGTTCAAAGATATAAAACTTATAATAGATGGGAAAGAGTCTGGTCCAGAACCTGGACCTTGGGAACTGGATATGAAATCAGAATTTCCACTTCTGTTTGTATCACGAAAAGAGGCCAAGTTGAAGGTGCCACATTCTGAAGCTGTAGAAAAGTGTTCTGGTTGTGCTAGACGTGGTGAGCTACCTTGTCCTACTTGCAACAAAAACAACAATAGGGAGCCTGGTTTCTATACATCTCAGACAATGGTAGTATGCTCTGTTTGTCATGGAAGGGGCCTAATTGCACACACTGATGGATCGGACTCAATTTGTGGGAACTGTAAAGGAGAGGGAAGGCTTCCTTGTTCCATTTGTCAATCTCGTGGTCTTGTCAAGTGTGAGAAGTGTCAGGGAGATGGTTCTCTTCTTACCCGATTTCCGCATACGCCCAAAACGTCCAGCGAGCCTGCTAATCATTGCTATCGACCAAAGATCACGACTATTGGTGAATACTTCTTGATCATTTTTGCAGTTGGTTGAGAAATTTCTTCCCGAAAATCCTCTATATGCTCGGGCTGTCAGTCATCGTTGAGTTGAGTATGGCTTAGAATTTCATGGGCGATTATGTCATAACAAATTTAAGATTGTATGCGGATATTATGGAGAATGATCCTGAGTGCTCTGATCATAATTAATTGGAAATGTGGTTAAATGTTGATTGTATCATGCACTGAATCCGCGTGTATTGATTAAGCAGAGCAAACGTCCAAAATTCTCTCGTACAAACGCACAATTTCAGCTCCAGCTCCACGTGCACTGGCAACCTGCACACAACACAACAAAATCCTGAATCATAGAATTCCATTCATTGATATATTTCGTGCCAGAATCACATTTATTTGACAAGGGAGGGAATAGAAGCATGTCATTGGAAAATGACATCATGTCCGGGAGTGATACAGAAAATACTGCAGAGTATGAAAGTGATGGAGCATCGAAAAGAAACCTTCTGATATGCGGAAGCCTCGTAGATTATCATTGTGCAATATGCAATTCAAGTGTGGTGTCTCTCCTCTGTGACGTTCTCATAGTCCTCCTCTACTCCTTTGCAGTGTTGGGGATTCTTTTCCTCCAGATGAATGTCTTTGTCCCCGTGGACCCTTTGGAATGGCAAATTTCACAAGAAACTGCCAATAAAATTGCTGCATGCATGGCCAACACTATTGGTGCTACGGAATCTATTCTCAGAGTTGCTGCAAGTAGTCATGACAAGAAACTATTTCTCAAGGTAGTTCTTGCTCTGTACTTTTTATTTGCGCTTGGAAGAGTGGCATCGAGTGCTACAGTTGCATATGCAACATTATCGTTTGTTTCATTGATCTTCTGCACCTCAAATTTGTCACCTGAGTCAACGTGCCAGTCTCAATTTCTCAACAAGAAGAGAGATGGAACAAGGGTTGGAGGGTAAGAAAGTATACTCTTGTGAACATAGGACTAGGATGCATATGTTTGACAGACATGGAGAAAGTGGAGATGCATTGACTTATGGTGGATAATTCTTTGAAAGGAGATTGAACAAGCATGTGATGCAACTAATATTGCCTTTGTACAGCTACATGGAGATCATCTTTTGATATCCTTACTGGGATTATCCACTGAACAACAACAAGAGTATGATGTTGCATTGCTTTCTATTTTATCTATGGAAGTTGACAGTTGTTGGTGGAATACCTCCTCTTGTGCAACTGTTGGAAACAAGCTCTGTTAAAGAAAAAGAAGCTGCTGCATTTGTATTGTCATAGTGAAGATATTCTTGCTTGTGTCCAGAATGAAGAAGCTGTTCCAACAATCTTACACCTACTAGAAAATACAGATATCAAAGTTCCAAAAAACTGCTGCTCAGGCCCTTAGGCACCTAATTCGGGAAGAAGATCCTAGTATTTTATATCAGTTGGGGGCTTTACTTTTGGGATATCATCCAGAATAAAAAATGCATGTACTTGAGGTGTGTGGCTGTTTGCTTTAACTTACATCTCATGGAGACCTTCTGCATGAGAGAACTGCTGCTAACAAAGTCTTCCAAACAGCCCTGGAAATGCTTGGCTCTTCAAATGAGGATATCCAAAGGATCTCGAAACTTTCACAGATTGGACGAGGAGCAGCTCATGTCAATGTTTGCTTACATTGAACCATTCCACAAACAGCAAAATCCGTCAAATCGATCAGCTTCTAATCATGGAAGGTAGTCATGGATGTGCTTGTTAACCTCACACTGAGAACTTGAAGTGCTGGAAACAGAGGGAGGAGCTTCATCTAGCAAATCCCTAAGGTCTTTTCCTTTGCATATAATCTAGATTCATCCAGTTTCGATTTTTGGGTAAGTTTATGTTTTTGGTGGTTTAGGCGAGCCCATGTGTGTGCTCATTAACCACCGAAAAGGTTGAATGACTCCATGACCAATGCTAAAGGCTACTGAAACTACTAGGTTCTTGGTCACCTCACAAGGAGATGCCCATCCCAGTTGGAGCCAAATGTTAACTCCCAAAATGAAACCGTTCTTTCGGTTGAATTTTGTAGTGGATATCATGGCTATTGGTAGCGTCCTCAAGTTACTTTTGAGTTTTTATAGCTGAGAAAAATTTCAGATTTCGGTTTGACTTAGAAATAATTTGGATTGTAAAGTCTTCTTGTTCAAAATTGTCATTTTTTACTTTCCACAACTAACGTGTTTTCAAAGGTTCATTGTGCGCTGTGGAAAGTGCCCACTTTCAACAGTTAAGGAGATTGTTTCATCAGTTGGCGCGCTGTTGAAAGTGTCAAATCTTAAAAGGTTTTTTAAAATCAGTTCTCGAGTAGCGCACTATCAAAGGCACATGCTTTCAATAGCTAAGGAGGGTCTTCTACAAAGTGGCGCGCTGTTGAAAGTACTTACTTTCAGCAGCTAACAGGGGTTTCTTCACAGAGTCGCGCGCTGGTGAAAGTGGAAAGCGAGCGTTTGGCAGAGGTGTTCTCCAAGGGTCATTGCTACACAAAGCAGGAATCACGTGCACTCATACATGTTTCAAATCAAATATTTGGTTCCATATCAGGCATTGTTCACAAAGGACCATTTAGGGTTTTGAATTGCAAATGGAAAGAATGATACTTAAATTTGCAGGGCACTTTTCAATCCCTTCCTAACCTCCAAATTAAGATCTGAAAACACCATTGGAAATATGAGATTCTCTAGATGTCGATCGACTATTCATACATGAAAAAAGGATTTTCTATGACCGAGAAATTCGATTTTGAAAATCTGCCCGCTTTCAACAGCGCAAATCGATATTTTATGACCCGTTAGCTGTTGAAAGTGGCGACTTTCCGCAGCTAAGGAGCGTCTTTTTATGGGCTATGCACTGTGGAAAGCCTGTAACAGCCAGAATGTTACAATTTTTGCCCAGATCTGGAATTTTTGAATTAAAAGCAGATTAAACCTTTTGGACTAGACAGGTGGTGGATTATTCCATCAAATCCAAAGGCTATTTTGGGAAAGACAAGTCAAAAAAGGAGTCTTTGGTTAAGTTTTGGTCATTTTTCAAGGGCAAAATGATAGGGATTTTTGGCACACATCATCAAATTCGAATTCCACTTTCAAAGGAGCAGATCAAAGAGCCTTGGAAGGCTAGGCTACACTTCATCAACTTTCAACCAATGTTTGAAGACCAAAAGATAGAGGTTGACCTCATCTTGCGGATCTCTCCTTATCTTTTGTGAATTAGTTTTGACTTTCTATTTTTAGAATATCAGATCCATTGTTTTAGGATCTGAAACTGATTGTAAGAGGCTATAAAGCCAAAGACATTTGGAGTTCAAAGGGTTCGATTCTGGATAGAGAAATACTCTTTTTTGTACTCAGACTTTCTATGTTAATACAGATCACAGGTTCGTTTCACTTTTGATTATCATCTTTCCATCTTTCTTTTGCATTATTATCTGTGTTGTCAAGCTTTGAATGGTTGTTATCCCATTGTTTAGCTCATAGCCTGATAATAAGTCTCTTGATTGTCTCTTAGACCCTGCTTTGCACTGGTTTAGTTACAATTTGTTCTCCACCCACTTTAAAGCTACTTGCTGATTAATCAATCTTTGAGAGCACTCTCTATTTGTTTATCATTTTCATGTTTGAATGCTATAAGCTATATTGAGTTGTCCCATTGATCCACATTCACAAAATACAAAAACATTCATTTCTTAAGTTACCAAGCACCTTTGGTCTGCAACCACAAAGGGTTTCTTGGAGTGATAACAAATTGGCACCGTTGCCAGGGAGAGGAGATCGAAGCTCAGCTTCTCTGGGAGACGACATAGATCTACTTCTTGATGATAGACAAGAAATAGACACTATCAGGTTGTACATCATCTATCTGGCGACTCCATGAAGGAAGAATTCAGTGGCGACTCCATGAAAGACGAACTCAGTGGCGACTCCATTGTTCAAAATCTATTGGTGACTCCACTGGTATAACATGAACAGAATCTTAGCCAAGAGGTATGCGTTCTGTGATTTTTCAAACATTGTTGGTTTCCCTAATAAAGTACCTGCTAGAGATGACATATTCATTAGAACAACATAACGAGTTTAATTTAAGATCTTTTCCATCTCGTCTTTAAAAAAGAGAAAATATTATTGAGTGATATGTCCTTTTCATACTCATTAAATTGTATTTGAAATATCATGAGTCTTATTTAAGCTCTTTTTTAACTCATTATCAAAATGTGAAAAGATCACCGAGTGAGCTTGTCTTTTTCACACTCGTAAATTGGTTTTGAAGGGGCGTCTACTTGGCACAATTTTATCCCTTTTTCACACCAAGTACACTAAAAGACATAAAAAGGACATTTTTTTGCATTAAGTTGTGATTGCATCTCATACCCCTACTTGCAGTAGTGAGCCTATAGTCGGTTCTCACTTTGTATTATAAACCGTTTTCCTCAGTAGTTTTGCATCCTCAACCAAGAAGATCCTTGTTTATATCCTTTTCAATTTGACACCCTATACCTAGGAAGGAACATTCCCCTAAGTGTCCATCTCCCTCATGCACTTCCCTACATTGAACATAGGTAAGTTCCACTGTTGGAACTAGTTTTGCTTACTTGCAACACTCATTTCCTCCTCTGTATCATAGCATTCATTTTTTATGAAAAAACAAAAAAATGATGAGCAGGAAGGGAGTGTTATCTTATATCGATAGCAGTTGTGTTGCCTTTGAATAGAGCACAAAGTTATTTGAGTCTATTCATCATAATTTTGGGTTTAGCATGGCCTTATGAAGCTAAGCTCATTACAGAGTCTTCTCTACCGACTGGTTACTCTTCCAATCCCTACAAGGAACTTCATTGATGCGTCCTACATCTCATGATTTTATCATTGGGTCTATGCTACCAAGGTCCACCATATGTCTCTTGCTCTTGTTCAAAGGAAGTCTATCAACCTGTGTCGGCCACTCCTTAGAACTATTGAATTTGCATGTCGTCCATACCCTCATTTTTCTTAGAATCACATGATACTTTAGTCCTATCATGCAACCTGGCCCTACTTCCATCATTGGTACGTAACCTTGAACCCAGAAGTCAACATTTTATCATTGGTCGCTCACCGGGTGGTTTCCCTTGTGTTCGATAGAAAGACATCTATTCACACATTGGGATTCATGCAGTGTCTTGGATGCCATTATCCTTATTGGTGGTGTCCTCGCCTTTGTCAGCATTTTTTCATAACTGGCTTCTATTCAAAGGGTCTTTTTTGTGTACCAATTGCACTTGGGACATGTGAAAGACACACGGGGTCGTTGGTTCATGAACTTGATCTTCGTCCGATTTCCACCAAATCATGAAGCTCCTGCTTTGTAATTTTTGTTGACATGTGAGAGATGACTTAATGCTCTCCTTTCAGTGGGTCTCTTTCCATCGAAATCAACCCATTTATTCTTGAAACGAGGCCTAGAGTCTTATGAGTACCTTGAGGCTTCCAGTCATTAGTGGCAAGCTCTCTCGCCATCGACAGTTGGGAATACATCAATGTCTCTTGATCGATGGACTCTTCAGGTGTTTGACATCGACTCCTCTATTCACTCTTGTAAGAATGTACTCGGTGCCTTGATACCTACTTTCATTATCAGTAGGTTCTCTTGTGTTTGTCAACTATATACATCAATGACCAGTAATCAAATGATGTCTCATTGTGTTCGACCTCAAATCCTTTATTCACATGATGTATACTTGCACCTTTGGTGGATTGTGTAGAAGACTTGAAGACATCACTATGTGGCTACATTTTTCATGACATGTTTCCTCGTTTTCATTTGGACCAGTACCTATACGACTTTAGTGAACATGGGATATCAAATTGTACTCCATGGTATACAAGTATCTTCAGTTTGGTTTTGAGACTGGTTCTATTGGGCCTTGTTCATGACTATGATAACGTTTTTGCATGTAACCGCATTTCTATTTTCCTATTCTTGGCCACAGAAACTTGTTTGGTATATTTTTCACATGGATCTGCAATGTATTTTCACAGCCATGTATGAAAATTCGGTACAGAATGTAATGAGAAATCGAATTTGTCCAGTTGATTCTCTAACACTCCACTTCTGGGTTATTTATAATGTATTTCAACCATTGCAGAATCTCCTCTGGCCTCACACATGAGGGGCCATCTGTTATAGAAATATTTGCCTCACCCTATGCAATCTTACAAAGAGGGCCTTATTCCATTCCCCCATGCAGACTTACTTTCACTGATTGATAAATCCAGAGACAAAAATAAATATTTTTCCACTTGTACACACCTTGCAAGCTATACAACAAGCGTATATGTCGGTTGCTCCACTACAGCCTATGTGAATCAGGATTTGTGCCAGAAAATCAAAATTAATTGTTAAGTTTCCATGTCACGACATGAGATCTTTGATCCTTGGCCTTCCTTATACTGGAAACGTTCTGAATCGGCCCTTTAGTTTCATTTTGACAGCTATAAAGAAGCCAATTCTGATCTATGCAAAGGACAAGGAATTCAAATTTGAGAGCAAATTTACTCTAGAGAAATTATTACTTCATTATTGAGTCTGCATCTCTTTGTCCTTTAAGTCTGAACATAGTGTTCAGCCCCCAATCTCTTCCCTTATTGATGGAGAACCTCTTTGTCTCCCTTATATGAGCTTTCTTTTGGTGGAGGATTGAAGTAGTGGAGGCCCAGTTGGAAGGAACTCGGTTTCTTGGTTTCGAACCATGTCGACATGAAAGTCTATAATTTTTTCACTTTTGTTGATCATTTATTAATAGAAATACTCATTTCCCATCCAATTGATATCTTGCAAATATATGTGTTATGATCCATGGGCATGTTTGTTTTGTATATTGATGGATTATCCTATCTAATGTGCTAACCTGTTATATCATCTCTATATGCTTTCTCTACTTGTTTTTTGAGAACTTGTTGCAGGTATAAATCTTTGGGTCAAAGTGCTCAATGGTGGACATCATCAAACGTTTGGACGAGGTAAGCCTCTTTCTTACTTCTCTTACGCATTAGTTTATATAGCATATGTTGGAATTGAGTCAATTTCTACAGTCATACCTATTTTTTGTCATTCACCCTAGCCATAGAGATATTTTCCTCGTAACAAAGAGAGATTCGTCGGAGGGAGAGGAAAAATTGTGGGAACCCAACCTTTCTCTAGGAAGAAATAATAAAATATGTATACAAACAAGGTGGACATGCCCCATGCTGATGTCATGAAACAAAAATGTGGGACGGTAACTGATTATGGATGTTGATGTCGATAACTGCAACGCCCTCAAGGGAGTTTGATAATGGAAGTTGAAAATTCTGAATGGTGAACGAGCTCTGAAGCAATTCAAGGGCGAAGTTAAGACGTGTTGATGACTCATAGGCATTGATGGCCTATCAACGTCGGAGGTCTTTGACTGGTATGAAACAAATGCAATGGTCTGATAGTAAGACCCACTGCAAAATGAGAGTTTGTTGAAGTCGAATCTTATGGGGGTCAATGGAATCAGAAATTAATGATGATTTTCTCTGTGTCGTTCGAGACTCCTCATTGAAAAATTAATGAGATTCAAGATATCATCTCCCTTCTAGAAACTTTGTTGATGTCAACATGAAGTGAGGCATGACGTCAAGAAGCAAAGAGCTTCTTGAAATCCACTAAGTAATAGATGATATTAGGTACTGACGAGTAACATGAATGAAGTCAAGATGTTGTGGGACTCAATACTTCCTTTGGTTGGGGTGTTGAGGGATGATAGGAATCAACCATAAAATTGGATTTAGCATCATGGGGGCAACTACATATGGGGTTAAACTATGTTGGAGGCTAACAAAGTGGGAAAACTCGAAGATTGTGGGTACATGGATTGGGATACTCGAGGTTTGTTAACGATGTCAATATGAAAAAAAGGGTGTATGCCCCAACCAAGGGCGACATGGTTTTCTTTTTTAGGTAAAAAGAAGGCCATCGTGGAAGATGACTAAAAAGATATGTATATGTTGGAAACAAAGGATTTATACAATTACCAAATAAATAAAGAATAATTTGGGTTGAGTATACAGATACAGAAATAGGTGCCCTAGTGAAAGATGGCTTGGCCTATTTAGAGCACAATTTTGTGAAAGAGAAATGGTGGAGGTTGGGGGCCCCATGGGTGAGTTTCTGTATTAGGTAAGTGGATGGAGGACAATCTGCAGATGGTAAAACTGATGGTGGGTGAGATGGAGGGTTAATGAAACTACAGGGGTGTAGTCAATAGAACCACGTGTAAGATGATATGACTTAGGATTCCATTGGGAAGGTTATCAATATGATGAGAATAAGTATGGGGTTCATTCTTGTAAGTGAAAAATACTATCAAGACTCCCAATACCAAGGGGTAAAATCAGCATGAGTGTCAAGATTCCAAGGGGAACTATAAATGGGACAACTCAAGTGGGGGAGAGTGTTATTAGATGATAGTACCAAAATATGGCAGAGGTAAAGATATTGTAGAGCTGAATGTAAGGGCCCTGAAGGTAAATTTCATAGGGTGTGACTGGGATATGTAATGATTAACTGAGGGAATAACTACATGTTAGTTTCATACATATACCAGAAGGGGTTGTAATCTTGTTGAACAAGTACCTTCACACATAAAAACCAAATACCCGACATTAAAAATATCTAAAGATAAATAACATATAACAGTTATTTGATAAAACTAAAAGTGATCATGCGTACCTGAACATGGCATGAGAAAAATGCTCATTCGAGGAAAAGTGTGGATGATAACTCGGGGAATGTGAATGTGTATATGGTTGGATAAGGATCTCGTGCTAAGAATAGATCGGGAAACGGAGGTTCTGGGCTCCTATAACAGAAGGTGGAAGTTGGTAAAAAGGGCCTATATATGGATGGTGGGCCCATCAAATAATTTGTACCTGACACTATTTTTTATCTAGTGAGAGAGCTATGAGGTGATTTCGAGATTATAGGAGAGTGAGGCTACTAATATGGCAGCGGCAAGAGACAGGTTAGTGGTCATATTGTTGTGCTTTTTGTGAAGTTGATATATTGTAGGTAGGGTCTCTACGGAGGGTTGTACATGGGTTTTTAAGGGTAGGGGCCCACAAGTGCATGGGAAAAGGGGGAATACCCATGCATGTATAATACAGTTCATAGGCGTAACAAAAATTCAAGTATAACCCATTAACAGGTTCCTTGATAGGGAAGCCTTCTAGAGAGTCCAAAATGTAGGTGCCTTTAGTGACACAATGTTGGATGATGAAGGGGTCATGCCATAATGACTCGAATTTCACATGTTCAAGAGAGTCATGGGTGATATCGTAGGCTAACACAAGATCACCTTCGTTGAATGAGCGAAGGTTGACATGGCGGTCGAAGGTGGATTTGGACCATTTTTTGGCTGCTTCATTGTGATGTAATGAAGATCAACGGTCTTCATCAAGTGACTCTAATGTCAGCAAGTGCTGCTCCATTGGAGCAGTGTGAGGTAAGATCTCTATGGTCATGCATAATGTGAGGATTTTTCACTCAATAGGGAGGGTGGATTCAATCCCATGGACGAGGTGGAACAATGTAAAACCGGTGACAGATTTGATTGTCATGTGATAGGCCCATAAAGCAGAAAACAACATATGATGCTAGTTTCTCTTATGTCTGTTGATGGTGCGTTGTAGCATGGTTTTGAGGACTTTATTGACAGCCTCAACCTATTCATTGGACTAAGGGTAGTATGGGGAGGCAAACTCATGGGTGAATCCTAATTTTGAGGAGAGTTCGGCAAAGATCTCATTCTCAAAATGTTTAAAATGATAGGAAACTAACTGTTGTGGGACTTTGAATTGGGTGATGACATGGTTGAATAAAAAACTTGTTGCGGTGTCAACAATGTTGTTAAATTTGGGCATGGATTTGTCCCATTTTGTAAAATAATCCACTATGATGACAATGTACTTGTGTCCATTACTGGATGGAGGATAACAAGTCATGAAGTGTATTCCCCACTTACAAAAGGGGTCAGTTGTGATGACTGGGTGTAGAAGAGATGGTGGAGCTCGTGCTTTGTTTTCATAAAGCTAGAATTTATCGCATCGCTTGATGGCGTGGATGTAGTCATGAAACAAAGTGGGTCAGAAGTAGCCGAATCAAATGATTTTTTGGGTGGTAGACATACCGAAGAGGTGACCACCGCAAGCATCATTGTGTAAATCATTCAAGACTCTGTCAGCCTCATCAATGGTAAGACATTGTAGAAGGATGGTATTGACCCCTTAACGGTAAAGAATGTCCCCGATGAGGAGATATCGGAGAGCCTGATGGAGAATGCACCAGCAGTTATCTCAAGAGAGGTGAGACCCAAACTTATGTGTACGAAGGTATATGAGGAGGTCATCATACCAGGGTTCATTAGAGGGAATGAAGAAGAGGTGTTTGTTGGGTAAATCCTCATTGATGGAGAAAGCTTTGGCATTTGAGGGAAAATCTATAATGAGCTCTGCAAGGATGATAGAATTCTTTATTTTTGGAGAGGAGAACTCTAGATGGTATTTCTAAAGGATAATGATCCATCGGGAAAATATTATGTGGATCTTCCGTTGACTAAGAAAGTACTACACGGGGTTGGAATCTTCTACAACCTTGGTAGTTAGAAGTAGAATGTAATGTCCTAGTTTCTGGACTGTGAGGACAACTGCTAACGCGAGTTTTTCATCATGATTATACTTTAAGGGTGGTCCTGAAAGGTTTTTACTATTGTAGTAAATCACATGTTCACGCCCATCATCCCCTAATTGGATGAGGACTTATGCAAATGAAACAATAGAGGTTGATAAGTAGAGGATGTAACTGCGATCCTAGTCAAGGGGACTAATCAAATGAGATTTGGATAGGGAGAATTTTAAATCATCAAAAAAAAATTGAGCATGTTCTTCCCATAGAAATGGGAAATCATAATGCAGTAAGCAGAGAAAACCATGTGTGCAAGTGGCATAGTCTGGGACAAAGCGACGTAAAAAGTTGGCTTTTCCTTGTAGGCTCTGTAGTCGACGTAAATTCCTAAGTGGTGGAATTTATGTGATAAATTGGACCTTGAGGGGGTCCACAGTGATGCGTGTTGGGAGACAATGAACCTAAGGAGGCATCCAATAGTGACACAAAAGATGCATTTGAGGGGGTTCAAGAAGATATTATATTGGTGACATCATTGGAAAATGATGCATAAGTCGTCTAAATGTTGGGTTCACTTTTTGGATCAGGCAGTGAGATCGTTGAATAAACCAAGGATGATGCAAGCAAGATTATGAAAAATGTAGGTCATGACCCATTGGAAACTAGCACCGGGAATTTTTAGTCCAAAGGGCATGACGCGATAAGCAAAGGTACCCCAGGATATTGTGAAAGCAATTTTGTACTGATATACTGGGTGGATTTGAATTTGATTGTATTCAGAGAACCCATCTATAAAGGATAGTGCCTTGTGGCCAAAAAAATCATAGATTATTTGGTCGATGAAAGGGGTTGGGAAGTTGTCTTTGGGACAAGCTTGGTTGAGATCGCGAAATTCTATGCAGACACAAATAGTTCCCTATTTTTTTTTAACGGGGACGAGGTTGGAGACCTAAGAAGTGTACACAATGGGGTAAATGAACCCGGACATGCATAACTTGTCAATTTTAGCTTTTATAGCCACATATTTGGATGGGTGAAGGGGGAGTTTCTTTTGATGAATAGGGGTGATATCCATCCATGTGTCAATTCGATGTTTGACTATAGAAGAATCGAGGCCAGGCATCTCCATATACGACCAGGCAAAAATATCTCGGTAATTCTGAAAAAAAGGTTTCTAAGCAATAAGTTCTTCAAGGGAGAATGTGGCACCAATGGTGATCTATTCTATGATGTCATGTTTAATGGAAATGTCAATTTTGACTGTGGGGGAGATGTTGGACATGTTTCCTTCTTCAAAATCATCTGAGGAAGGGATAGGGTTTTTCAAGCAGCCAATATGCCTTGGCAGAATAAAATCCTTGGTTTTGATTGTGCACAGAGAGGCTTGGGTGGGAGGGTGAAAGACCTCATGTGAGAGGAAAAGTTCTTGATGATGGAGCACATTCCAAGGGAAATTAGGGGTAGTTAATTCATCTAGGATATCTTCGTCATAGTGGAAAATGTGAGAATACAGGGGATCCTAGAAGGTGGCAGGGGGAACTGTCAACCATTAAGTGTTATTTTCCTCAAGTGTGTTGGTCACTATAATTGCTTAATTAATTTCAAACAACCAAGTGAAACATAAATTATCAACCCAGGGAAGTCTTTTGTTTCAAAGATAGGCACGCACTGTATATGCTCAATTCCAAAAGCATTTAGTGTTGTAGTAAAGAAATCATTCTATCTATACTTGCTGAAGTGAACAGAAGTTCTGAATTAAATCACAGGAAAGAAATCTCCCTAATTGCAATTTCTTACAGCTAAATTAAGAATCCTGGATTACAATTCAAAGCATCATTGCAATGGGAAAGAACAACTATCTTGCAATCAAAGAACAGGACCCTTATTCTCAACAGAGATTCAGTATCAACACTTTCTCATGGAAATAATAATACAGAAACAATAAACTCTATCTAACAGAGAACAAAGCACTTA
>JASDQU010508377.1:21436-41011 GCA_032191745.1 Picea mariana | reverse complement strand
TCTCTGGAGTTTCTTCAGTACCTCAAAACTTGGATATCTCGAATGGTGATTTCCTCTGATTTAAAGAGGAAATCCCTTCGATACAATCATCACAATACATATCAATCCTATCCTAGATCGGATCTTCTTTCTAAATCAGCATAGGAAGTCCTGGGTTCACGCAACCGAATGCTATTACAGGAACCGAGCAAGGTATTGTTGTTATGGCTGGTGTAACAGCTTCTTCTCATCGTTGCTGGTGCTGTTTCAGCATCGCAATTCATGGGCTATTTCAGCCACGTGAATTGCGCTCTGACTGTGTTGATTGTTGACTATGGTGGCTTCCTTGTGTTTCAGCATCGTAGTTTCTGGCAGTTTCTTCTGTGTTTCAGCATCTGCAACTCTAGACTGTGTGATAGCTCGTGTTTCAGCATCTTGCGACCTCGGACTGTGTGGCTGCTCCGTGTTTCAGCATCTGCGATCTCGGACTGTGTAGCAGCTCCGTGTTTCAGCATCTGCGACCTCGGACTGTGTATCAGCTCCGTGTTTCAGCATCGGTTCTGTGTTTCAGCAATAGGCTTTGAATGCAAATCTGCAGCTTTGGACACTTATGCATTTCTAATCAATGGTTAAGTACAAAAGTGATGTAAAATATTATGCAAAACAGATTAATCATATAGTAATGAGAAAGGACGTTGTATACCTTTGAGATGATCAGACAAAGTGATAGTATAGGTTCAAATATAGGTGATCAAGGGTATAATAATGGCAAAAAGTATAGGCAAAAAGGTGCATAGTGTGGTCCTAACAGTGGACAACTCCAAGGAGACAGAAAGGGAAGTATTTTACTTCGAAAGAAGATGTTTCTATATTTAAACTTCGTTTTCTACTTAAGAACCAATTGAATAATGACTATTTTTATTATGATTAGAAACTCCCTGCTTTAAATTATCCATTTTTACAATATTTATATCTTCCTTTTTCTCAAGGAATCTTTCATGGCAGTTGCTCATAACCTCCACCACTAGAGGACATAAGGAAGTGACACTTTGTCTTATCAAACCTAGAGGTTACTAGTACAATTTCCCCAAGAACCCTGAGTAGATGAGTAAAGTATCTTTATGAAAGAGTAGCAAGAAGGTGTGATTAGCGGTTAACCATGGAAACATCAATATAACTTCAAATAGAAGAAAGTGATTAGGGAAAATAGATATATTTCTACTATTTTCCAATGGTACCATCCACTACACATTAAAAATGCTTGACTATACCATATATTCAGATTGGATACGCCCACTTAAGTATCCCTTACATCAGGACAATCTATAAGGAATGCATAAAGAAGAATCATCCTCTAACTCAAATACCATCCCAGTCCAAAACAAAAAAATATATTGTCAGAGTTGCCTCCCCATAACACAAATCTTAAAAGATGGTGGACCAGTCTATGTTGTAAAAGGGTGTAAGAGGCTAACCTGTTTGGATACTGAACAGGTCTGTTGGTAGTGGGTACTGGCCTATGGTATGGCTAGGTAAACCCTCCAGAGTATTGAACATTCTTGCTAGCAACAAGGCATTCTACCTAGAGAGGGTGATTATTTGACAAATAATAAATAAAATTCCCAATCTTAAAACTTGTCCTAATGTATGACACTACTTGTAGGCAAGGCTGAAAAAAATTATGCATGGTTAAGCAAAGGTAAACAAACTCCATTAATCTTCCATTGGGAACTAACTTTAAGACAATCTTATGACTCTCTCTCCTACCTCTTCTTAAATATATGTAGGATGTTTTGTCCTACAGGTGCGGCCATATTTTTAACCATCTTATCAGGATAATGTGTGAAATTTATCTCTACACTTGGAAACTCTAAATCTTAGGCTATTGGGAGGATTGACCGGTTTCCTATATCTTTGATTATGAAGTGTCACAATAATTAGGTGTGGGGGAGGGGTTTCCTATTATAGTCCCATGAGAAGAGGAAGTAGGATCTCTGTCAAATTCTTTTGTATTGTCTTTTTACAATATCTCAGGATATTATATTAGCATTTGTTTGTATTGGTATGATAAGTTTTATATTGCTAACATAAATTTGTGTGTTTATAATTAATAAGCCTACTCTGCATTTTTTATCTATGTTTATCTCTAATGCAAGGAAAGATTGCTTACACTTAAATTTTCCTTGTAACATTTACATATCGATAACAAAGGAAACTAAAAATGGATGTTACAATCCTATCCATGCTCCTGTTCACCATGCCTACCAGAAATCTTCCAATCTGAGTGCTATGGGCAAATGTCCATTTACTATTGGATAGTTTTCACCTACACAGGGGACCAGATGGAGTGTCATCTTGAGGACTAGATGGAGTGCCATATGGAGGACTAGATGAGGTATTATATACACTGTAAATGATCACGATCTCGTTCAGGTATGATCACTCGAGTTTGATTACGCCCGTTGCAGTGATGAATTAAACGGTGTATTTTTAAATTTCATTTTGTGATCAAGTTAAAACTACAAATTCATTTTATGATCAAATTTCCAAGTCTTCGACTTGGACATTGATCAAATTTCTTATACGATTTCGCTTCATCTCCAAAGTACAAACCATTCGAAATTTAAACTTGGCACAATTATGATCACACATGGAATTCATGTATGATCAATACACCCATGGTTCAACCATTTCCATAAAAATTGCATTAAAGCACGAGTACTCTGTCTTGATTTCTCATACCTTGTCTATATCACTCATCCTCTGCTTGTTATATCGCACTCGCCCTCTTCCCGATTTTGGCCTCCTGCTCATCCCTTGCTTTGCAATCATGCCCAATTGTCACAAACCATCCTCCTACACTGATCTACTGGCCATTCCAGAATTCGAAGTGTGTCGAGAAGTCTTCCTCCATGCGGGTTGGGGACTGTTCCTTGCCAGTCTGTAGGGGCACAATGATGACGTCTCTCTCCAATTATCTGTCAGGTTCGATGGGAGATTTTCTTTCATAGGGTCTCTGGTCTTTTCAATCTCTGAAGAATCCATTTATTTGGCCATGAAATTTCCACGAGTCGGGGACCAGTGGTTCAAACACCATCAGCTGTTGTGCCAAAGATACAATCGGGTGTTTAAGCATGAATACAAAAATGTCGTCGAAGCTAAAGGGTATTCGAAAGGGTGGATCAAAGATGAATTAATCAAACCTCTGATCGTAATTACCAAGATCATTACCTGTGAAGGTAGGTACTCTGTTTTTAAATCCTGTCATTTCTAGATTTTGGCCCATTTTCAATTCAACAAACCCCTGATTTTTCCCTTCTATTTTCTAAAAATCCTCAAGAATATGTCTTCTAAGGTTCGCAAAAATTTGGCCAACCCTCACCACAGCTTATTTCACCATGGCCTCATTAAATTGATTGTTATATCAGAATTGAAGAAACAGAGCAAAACATGGGAATATTTCCTCTACCAGTTTTCGAATCCCCATATCACAGTTAAGACAAGCAAGAAGTCGATCGATCCAGGGACTATTACCCCACCTAATCCTCATTCTCCAAAAACCCCAAACCCTCTAGTTCAAACTATCTCCCTATATGATAAGAAATCCAAGAAAACTATTGATTCCCCTATCGCCTCATCTGGTAAGAAAATTAAGAAACCTGTTGATAATTACCAGTTGCCTCCAACACCTACCGATTATAAACCAAAGAAACTACAATATTCATTTGATCAAGATTTTACTTCGGTTCCTACAAAGAGGAGAGTATCTAATCAATTCAAGGGGAAATCCTTCTGAAGAAGCACCCGAAGTACGAGTGGAAAGTACAATATAAAACCTCCAAGTACTTTGGATCATATTCAATTGTCTTTCGACCATGAGAGCCCCCACAAAAAAATTAAAGAAGTTTTTGTCAAGGAGTCTAATCCTAATAAAGAGATCAAATCTGAACTTATCACATTGAGTCTTCCTCACAAAGACATTGTTACACCCTGTTCACAGATTCCTACACCTTCTTCTAAAATTTACATACCTTCTACATCTACTAAGGAGCCTAAGCCTTCCTCTCTTGAGCCATCTGATCAATCCCCAACTATTGAGAAATTGCAAAAAGAGAATTCTCAACTGCTCCAACATCTGGTAGAATGAAAAAATGTGGATCGACATTTGAACCATGAAAATGTTGTCCTGCAAGAAAAATTAAACTCTCTTCAGCGATTGGTCGATCAGATGACTACCACCAATCACAGTCTCAAGATGTAGTTGAAGCATCACAAAATGCCTAAGCCAAAGTCCCCAGGGCATGAGGGAGAGGCCTCTAAAGATAATCTACCCCCTCCTTCACAAGTATAGCTATGTCTGGCGACCCATTTTTGTTGCAGAGGGACCTACAAACTCTTAGGCGTGGGAGAAATGTTGATTTGGTGTTTTTCCTGTTTTTTCGATGCCCAAATATCTTTTGCATATGGAAGTTATATGCTCAATGATTTTATTTATCTCTTTTCGAAGGTGTTATCATATGTGTAATCGTTGTTTTGTGATGATTTTATGCTAATTTATCTTCAATTGAGTGATTACTATTTCCTAACATTTATGTTTGCTTGCAACAGGCCAAAAACATGATCCAACCTTCCATCCAGTCCTTCATCCAGTCCTTTGTCCAATCCTCCATCCATCCCTCCATATGATCCTCGATCCGGCACTCAAAGCGTAGTGTAGTTGGCAGTTTTCATATCAGCGGGCTTCTATGGGAGAATCAGAGACATGGGTTTTGTGCCTGCTCACACCCTCCAACTATGGAACTCATCGCATTCAAATTTGAGTAGTTGCATTGGCCACTATTTTGAGTGCATGAAGCTATTGGAGGAGATGTGTTATGTTGCTAAAACTTAATGAATTTTTTTTTTTAGAGAGCATCGACCCTTTCAGTGGTCAACCTCTCAAGCTGTGTACAAACTCTATATACTTGTTGGTCTATTCCACAAGAGACATGATTTTATATATACATACAAACATTATCTTAGATTTCCTTGTAAACTCTTTTTTGGTGATTAATATCAATGCTATGCTAATTTTGTGACTTTGTTTTTACATTGAAGTAGTTCCACGACCATCTGGGGGGCCCACCAATAGTCGGGGTAGCTTGTTCATATCAGTGTATATTTACATATTTGCATTTCGCTCTCATCACTGCTAACTTCGAGTTACTTGTTTAAATCATATCACTATGTATATCTTTTCTAACTTGCAGATCACTTCTTGGATTGTATGTGTATTACAGAGCATTCATAGTCATTCATACTTACTTGTTTATATTCTGACACCTAACACCTTGTTTATACAGGTTGCAATTCATTTGTTTATTACTTGTTTAACTATTGCATCATAGCTCTCTGTTTTTGTTCATAAAACTGTAAATCATTCCACAGTTTGGTTATTTAGGTAGTGTTTCTCTTAGCCACGTCTACTTTATTAAATTAGGTCAATTACGTCTTGTAGATTTACATGAGTTGTTCACTTTATTTTCAACATTAGAATGCTAGGATCAGAGTTGATTTTGAGTTATGATTTTTAATTATGTCTCGTAGGCTTGCATGAATTATTAATTCTGTACAAAATATTTTCCAGTATCAGTGTGATCAAACAAGTGATTGATTTCAAATATCCTCTGCACAATGTTTGTAGACCATATGGATTATAAGAACATCTAATGTTATTTTTATGATGGCAAAGCTTTCTATAGACTTCCTTATCCATACTCTGCATTTCTCTGTAGAAGTTAGCATCGAGTTGATTCCATTTGAATTGTCAGTAGTGATTAGATGACATCGTGATGTAATTCACCACCGTAGACACAATCATCACATTTGAATACTATCACAACACTCTTGCTTTCAGTTAGGTAGATTATTGTAAAGATAATGTTTATTTTATGCACGATAAAAGTAATTATGAGTTTTTGAAGACCTGCTTTAAGAATAGAATTCACTTTGAAGAATTGATTTTGAAAGATTGTTTACATATCCACAGGCTACTTGTTCATTCAAAGAGTTTCTTACTTAGATGAATTGTTTATAGTTGAAGTTTGTTTCTGAAAAGATGATTCACTTAGATTAATAAGTTTACTATTTTAAATATTGCTCTATACATCTAAATTCAAGTATAATGTTGAGATGATTGTAACTTATTTAGAGTATTTTAATTTCATCTTTTAAAGTAGAATTGTAAATTGAAAAAGAGTGTTGATCCCTAGGTTAAACCATCTTCTTGGCTAGTTAATCTTTATGTTAGCTTTTCTTTCTGCCTTGACTCATAATGTGTCACAACTCTAAGTCTACTTACCCTGGTTGACAATTTAATTAAGGGAAATTAGTACATATAGTTTACCCATCAAGGATCAACTAGGATTACTTCAGCGAATGTTGGAAGAAACAAGCATTACAACAACGCACAGGTCTGGGGAAGGACCATCCACGGGGCTAAGGAGAGAAGAAAAAAACATGATGTTGGCCATGACACAACTAACAATAGGGCATAGAACCTTACAGATTGAGATACATGCGTTGGAGTTTCCAATGGGTGAGTTACAGGAGCAAGTAAATGATTTGGGCCATCTCAATATAGTCGTATCAAGGATGTCCATGAAAAGGTTATAGGACTTGGAAGAAGGATTGGTGTAAGAAGTGAGGAATGGAAGAGACAAAGAACACATAGAGCTAGAAATAATAAGGGACAAAAGAGCCCAATTACATGATAAGTATGACACAACACTTCAATAAAAGAGGGAATTTGGAGGCAGAGTAGAATAAGTTCTGAAGAATAAAGACGAGGCTGAGGAGAGGGCCAAGAAAACATTAAACAAAAAGGATGAGGCTAAAGGGATAACGCAGAGAACCCAAGAAACGATCCAAAAGTTACATAAGGAAATTCCAGAAGTTCCCCTAGTTGTAGAAGCTACGATGGAGGAACACATGTAGATTATCGGAGAAATCATTAAGGGATTTTGATCACAAATAGAAGATCTAAAATGATGGAGCATGCTAGGAATTCCATTGTAGGTGCGTGAAGGCAAGGAGAGGATTGCAACTAAAGTAGTTGCAAACATTTAGAAAGTAGAAGTAGAATGTTCCAAGCTCTGTGAGGAGAGCACAAATATATGGATTGAGTTGGCAGAAGACTTAGAGATGAATGCAGTGGAAGCACGCTTAAAGGAAGCACAAGAGAGAGCACATTAGGATTCACAAAAGATAATGACACTTCCACCAATAGAGATGATGAAAGACATTTTAGAACAGAGGAAGTCATACATGGAGGTAGATAATATGAGAGATAACCAAAATATCCTTCAAAATAAACTGGGACCACTGTAGGAAGAGGTAGTGAGGCTAATTGGAAATTTGGCCATGGTGCAGGGTAGGGTCAAGCAGGAAATGACTGAAGCAGAGGACAAACTTACAAACTTGATCGTGCAGGGGGGAGAGGAGATAGGAAAAACATAGGAAATAATCATCAAAGAGGTGTAGGTAGAAAAGGATGCCTCTCAAAATTTCATTTCAGCATGGAAGAGCAGGCAACAAGCCCGAGTGGCTCAGGACGAGCCACATGTGAGTTTTGGGGGCCTATTGGACAAGAAGTTTTGGAAACTGTTTTTCAATTTTGATACACTTTTGGGGAAAAATACTAAGTAAAGGAAAAGTGTGTGAAATAATAAGGAAAGTGAGGGACCACACAACTAAGGCGCATCTAGGAGGATAGTGCACAGAAGGAGGAAAGTGTGCAGAAGAAACACAACACATGGACAAAAGAATAAAGAAAAAAAAAGGATAAAGTTGGAAGATGATAAAGCATGACAGAAGGATGACATCCCAACATTAAATAAATAGAAGAACAACATAAAAGTAGCATGTAAATTGAAAAGCAGAAATTTTTTTTCGAATAGTCAGTTGACTGAACTGGCCATGCATTGTAATGGAGTATTTTTGGGATGAGCAGATTCGGGTTTTTATCCCTTGATTTCTGTATAAATATGTAACGGGTTGGGATATTAGGATTTCCTGAAGTTTGGGTTCCTCAATATGGTTGGTTCTATTATGTTTGGTTTTGGTCAGTTATGTTATGCTTTTCCTATTCTGTTTAGTTCCATTATGAGTTCCAGAGTTCATGAATGTAATAGTGTATGACTAGAATCTTCTTCAAAGTCCACACATGACTAGCTCCCCATGTGTGATTAATGTGAGCTAACATTGCATCCATTCGATATCATGGTGGTGAACAAGATAGGTCAAATTACAACGGGCATAACTTATACGTACAAACTCTTATTGAGGTGATCTTCATGCCTAGGAAATATCTCGATTTGTATAATAACATCACAAGACTAAGAACTTTGTTTAGAAATTTTTGACCCCCAAAATAATTATTTAATATCTCAAATAGGCTCAAAATGTTTATAGACCTCAAATCCCCAAAAGAGTACCTGGCCCTAAAATGAACCTACAAACCAATAACGTTAATTTTTCTATCCAAAAAATTAAAAATAAATAATAAATTATATAATAATCCATTTCAAATCACATAATATTTCAAATCTACATAACACATTATATTATTTTATTTTAATATAACACATTATATTATTTTATTTTAATATATGATATTTTTTTACAATACACTTACATCATAAAAACAATTAATAATTTTAATATATTCCAGTTACTTTAGAAGAAACATCGCATGCGAGAACATGAACTTTAAAAAACATTGTTTTTATGACTATATATAAAAAAGGGGAGGCAACTTAAATCATATTATTGTTGAACTTTCCTTGAACAAGAAACGCATTTGAAAAGGAAAGACAAAAACATTTCTTCTTAATTTTACTATATTTAATGTTTTATTACAATCTACTCGAAATAATTTTAAATGATTAAAAGAAATTAAATATTTTTCTTATTTTATAAGAAATTATATATATGAATTAAAATATAAATATTATTACATTGAAAGGGTTCTTTAAGGAGAGGTTCTCACTCAATTTTCGTTGTCTATCGAGGTCCTATACAAGCATGACATGTGTTAGTGTAGATCCAACCACCTATTCATTTCCTCATATACTGCTTACCTTCCTCCACCACCCTGTAGCACAACCTTTTCCCTTATCCTTCCTCTTTTCACTACAGATGTTGACAACATAGTCTTTGCACCACCGGTCTTAGATGTTGACAACAATGCCTTTGCACCATCGCTTTTAGATGTTGACATCACTACCTTTGCACCACCGCCCTTCTTCTTTTCATTGTAGATGTTGACAATAGTGTGCGATTAATATCAAATCTTTGAGGTTTTCTTGGTTTCTTCGCAGAGGCATTAACCATTGAGAGAGTCACGGGAGAGATCCAAGATGGAAAAACCTATGATGGGTTTGTTGTCTTCTTCTTCTTTGTGAAACCACAGTAACAAGAAGAGTTGGAGCGCATTTTCTAAAGTTCAATTACTGGAGTAATACTGATTAGTTAGAAGATGTGTATGACCATAGAACAACTTAGCCCACATAATAGCTTAGCACTGCCCAAGTTGATGTTCCCTTGCTTTCTCTGATGGTGATGGTGAGCCGCCAAAGGCCATAAGGAGGAGAGAGTCCTTGTTCTCGGCTCTCACGCTAAATATACTTCATAAGGTGAGCCAACGAGACTGGACTTGAACAAAATGAGTGCATTAAAAACCAACAAAGAGAAGAAACCCGATGATTTTAGTTTTTTTTTTCTTTGGTTTTGAGAAAAATTTGTAATTTTGTTCACCTTCATCAGAGTAACATTATTAGCGCAGGGATGCATTCGATTCCCTGGAAGGCACGTTCAGGTGGTGGGTGGATTCATTGGTTTCAGAGGGAATTGCAATCGATAATGTAGAGACATAGGTTGAATTAGAGGTTTTATTGGTGTATAATCGTTTTCAGAGTCTTGTTTTCTGGTTTTCTTGGTATATAACCATTTTTAGAGTTTTGTTTTCTTTCTTTATTGATTTTTTTTTTATATACATACAACATTCTTGAAGAAAGATCATGAGGGGGCATCATCAATGTCATCCATTTTTGAAGTTGTTTCTTGCACCGTCCCTTCCCACCTGTACCGACAAGGATATACGGCACAGGTGTTGTTTCTTAGACGGTGATTAAGGTAGGGAGTGCGAGGCAGTTGGGGGATTTTATTGTGAATGCGGGTGGGAAGTGCGCAACAATGGAGTGAACATGGAATCATCCATAAAGGTTTTGAGGGGAACATCCTCCTCTGTAGGAATATGCTCCTCCTCAGACACTACAAATACATGGCGAAATCTCTGCTCTCATCTCTTTCCATGTATTCAAGGAGTTTTCATTGTCTAGGGTGAAGTGCTACATAAAGCCTCTAGAAGGCTATAAATATCATTTTAAAAGGGAAACCAAGTAAAATAAACTCTCTCTTTGCCTATAGGGATCTTCACATATTATGCATTATGTTTATGAAGGGCGACATTGATAGAGCTAAAAGTTTAATATGGTTTAATATCAAGAAATACTTATCCAAGGACAATTTATTGTCGTCATTAATACATATAATTCAATCCAGTGCAAATTTTCTATTATTCTTGTGATCTGTTTTGACAAACGAAACATTTTTTTTATTTGAAATATACGGCGTAGTTGATGAAAATATCTAACTCAAACCAAGTCTCTTATCAAATAATTGATTTCCTAGTATGTTATTTTTCTTCGTACACTAAAGAAATGTATCTATAAGTGAGGTTAACACTTTTTAATTCACATTCTTTGATAATAATTATTAAAAAAAATCAAGATCAATAAATATCTCAGAGCAAAACAAACATTCCACAACAAAACAATTATTATTGTATATATTCACTGAAATATATATTATTATATCTGAAGTTATATGATATATATTTGATCATATAAAATTACTATTTTACAGAGTAAGAAATATTTCATTGTATACAATTCAATCCTACTTATAAAAAGTTGACACAGATTTATGTCAACTCCAAGGGTCGGGATATTTTCATGTGTAAACGTAGCACTTTTGATATTTGGTTACGAGCTTTTCAATATTCATTGGCTATACTATGCATTGTTTAACATTCCCTTCTTTACCATATTTTATTTATTTTTAGGGGATATTAGTGAAGGTTTATTGATGTTGTAAATCTTGTCCATTACAAGTAAAGGTAACATTTATAGCGTTGATAAGGTAACTTGTAACTAAAAAAAAAAAAAAAAACTCCAAATATGAGACCTGCAACAATGGAGGATAGACATGTCCTTGACTCTTCAGTGATAAATTTTCCTTACCAAAGGTATTATAGGTCTTCTCCTCTAGTTCTTACTGATTCTATGTTTTCTTAGAGAGCAGAAGAGGTTTATGGGGCATTTTTTCTGTAGTTTAGTTAACCTTTTGGAGTGAATTAGTTTCTCGACTTAGTTGTTTTCTTTCACCTATTTTAGTTGTGGGTCCTGGTCAAGTTTCTTTTAATACCTTTCCTTGGAGAGCATGCTCCTTACAAAGGATAGCTTTAGGGTTAGCCTGGTGTCTTTGTAGTTATTGCAGGTGCTTCTAGTTTTTAGTGAACTTTAATGTTTACCTGGCGGGTCACTTCAAGTTTCATTGAGGTGGTTTGGTCAATCTCTTTTCAGCAGTATCCGAGTAGGCCTCCTGGTTGTTTGTCGTTTCGAGGAGGTTTAGGTGGCTGGATTTGAACACACCATGATGAAAGTTGGAGTCACAACTTTAATGAGAGCAGATGAAGAGGCCAACTGGAAACAAGCCGACCTGTTTAACGAGGCTCTCAAACCCTCTGTCTTTCAGACTGACAAAGGTACTTCTCGTCCAACTATATCTCCTTACCTGACTCAACTGCTTCCTTTCTGCCAGGAGGAGAATGCTTTAGGCTCTGTGCAGTTGTCTGGAGAAAAGTTTAATGACAATTCTAGAGTTATCTCTTTTGGGCAGAAGAAAAGAGGTTCGTATTTTGTGGAAGAACCTGTTTCTAAGGCTAGCGAAGTGCAGTTTAGTAGGAAAGATTAGAGAGTTTTTAAGCCTTGGAAAGATAATAAAGTGAAGTGGAGGTTTATCCTCCGTTCAGACATTGGACTGGAAGATGCTTGCACGATGGATTTGTGCACGCTTGTTGGGATTTTTTCTTACTGTAAGTTCGTCCAGGTGTTGATTGAGAGATGGGTTGACTCAACCTAGAAACCGCTCTTAGGTTACAATCCAGAGGTGTTTTACCTGGCTCGAGGCTAGTTCAATTTCAAGTGTAGGAACCCTGAGGATGCTACTATTTTACTTGAGTTTCTGTGGGTGGTGGAGGGAGGCAGCATTATGCTTAAGCATTGGAGAATTATTTTCGACCCTTCAAGGGATTATTTTCAATTATGTCACCTTTGGGTCTTGTTACCTGGTCTTCCACTATAGTGGTAGAATAAGCGGGCATTAGTTGAAATAACAAATGGACTTGGTCGGTTTCTCACCATGGATGAAGTTGCACTATTAGTACTAGACAAACAACTTTGTAAATTTTTGGTTGAGATTGACATCCATGCTGGCATTCCGAAAGCGATTGAGTTGGAGTGGCGGGGGATGCTGAGAGTTCAAAGACTTGATTTTTTGGGTATTCCTTTTCGGTGTACGTAGTGTAGAGAGACATGACACTTTGCCTTGAGTGTCATGGGGGCTCTCTGGAAGATTCATCCTCTGAATCTTCTTTTTTACGTAGTTCTATCAACACTAATACTCCAGAAGTTTTGTTGGGGGGATGGAATGCTTGCTACTCCGAAGATGAGCCTTTTGAGGACGATAAGACAAACTACAATTTCTATGGTAAGTTGAGAAAACTTTGTCCCACCCTTTTCTTTTCACTTTCCTCTTGGGAAAGGGATTTTTTAGATAATACCTTTGGTACGAGAACCTTATTCTCTCAGACCGAGGAGCTTGCGAACTCCCCGAAATTGGATTCCCTTCCGGGTTTGTTTCCCTTGGTGAAGCAGCAGAACTTGATTTGTATTTCCTCACAGGGTGGTGAATAAAATGTTCTTCTAGAACCTGCCATTTTGCCTACAGGTCCGTCTATAAACCCGATAGGTGTTCCTTCAGCTACTACCATAGTGGAGCCGCCTTGGTCAGAGGGTGACTTGGGGAGGGGTGGGACCTTGACTACTTCAATGTCACAGGGAGTGGGACACTATGTGGGACAGGATTTGTATGCTTGTGAAGATCAGTTACTAAGTGAGCTTGAAGTGGCCATTTTCTCTTTAGTCCAGGATTTACATCATAGTGTTGGTGTAAGGGAGGTGGAGCGGGTTGAATGCACTCTTAGTTCAGTCTTAGACTCTTTAGTCTTTTCTTTACAATAGATTCCCAAACCAAAACCTCTACCTATCTTCAAGGGAAAGATGGCCTTATCTCATGTTCTTCCTACTGATACTTTGGCTAGTGAAATTATTGGTTCTAGGGAGGGGCAACCCATTTCAATTGTTAAGGGTTTTTCTTGGTCATGAGGCCTGGGATGTGAGATATCCCCTGTAAAGACCTGAAGTGCTCAGAAGTGAGCTGATTTTTCTTTGAAGGATCCGATCAACAATTCTTCAAATGAAAATGATCATGGGGCGCTTAGAGGCATTAAATCCTTAGCACATGCTAAATCATTATCTTGTTGACACTGAATGTTAGGGTAGTGGGGGGTCCCAAAAACTAGCCTCAGTGCAACGTATTCTTCTTTTAAATCAGCCTGAAATTATTTTCTTTCAAGAGACTTTGGTTGATGAATCAAGGGCTAGAATTTTCTTCTCGACACTTAAACTGACTTGGTATTCTGCTACTGTAAGCTCTGTAGGAAAATCAGGGGGATTTTTGGTGGCATGGGATCCTAAAAAGTTCGAACTCAAACCTTGTATCTGCTATGGTGGTTTACTTGTGACAAGTAACAGTTTAGAGATAAAGGATAAACTGTTGTTTTTAAATGTGTATGGTCTGTGCAGTGACAAAAAATCATTTTGGAAAAAACTTGGGGATAGAGGTATCCTATCTATTAAAAATATGATAGTAGCTGGTGACTTCAATTTCACATTGAATGAAGGTGAAATCTAGGGAGAGAGCAGTATTCCCGATACATTGGCGTTGTTATTAAAATATTTTTTCATTGAAGGAGGTCAAGTGGACATTTTGTTAGATGAGGTGGTGCCTACGTGGCAAAATGGAAGAAAGGGAGCAGATAGTATTATGAAGAGATTAGACATGATATTTTTAGTGGTGGACCTGTTGAGGAAGTTTTCCAGATATCATGCATGGGTGGCTCATCCATTTATTTCAGATCACGCTTCAGTTCTTCTACAACTAGATGGAAACTTCCAAAGAAAAAACTTTCCTTTAAAATTAAATTCCAGATGGTTATAGGAGGAGGAGTTTTCACAGATAGTTAATGAAGTTTGGAAGGATGCAAAATTTATGCAGAAACCAGGAATGCAAAGAAGAATGGTATGGAAATTGAAGAGGTTAAAATTGGCTATAAAGATATGGGTGACTCGCTTTAAAAACCTCTCAGCTATAAAATTGGGTGAATTGGAAGTGGATTTACAGGAGCTGTATCATTCATCCCTCACATATTTGAACAATGAGGAGTTGTTGGGTAAGATAAAAGAGAAGGAATCAAAGAGATTGAAGCTTTTAGTAGCGGAGGAAGACATTTGGAGATAGAGGATCTAAGTGCTTTGGTTAAAGAGTGGGGACCAGAATACAAAATACTTTCATCACTTTGCTAGTGATAGAAAAAACCAAAAACAGATATGGGAAATTCAAATTGAGATAGGCCAGGAAGTTACAGGCCAAAGGGATTTAAAAGCGGACGTGGTAATTTTTTTTTTAATATGGGATCAATAGGGGGCATCATCATTGAAGATCAGACTAAGTTAGAAAGTCTCTTCCCTAGAATGGTCACATATGAAGAATCTCTTCAGTTAGAGAGCCCGTGTACTTTAGAGGAATTGTCAAGTAGTCTAAAGGATTTTACAAAATATAAAAGTCCAGGCTCGGATGGCTGGACGTTGGAATTTTTTCTCCTTTTTTTGAGATGATTGGGGAGGATCTCTTAGGGATGGTAAAGGAATCAAGAAGAAAGGAAGAAGTTATAAAAGCACTTAATTCCACTTTTCTTGTTCTTATTCCAAAAGTGAATAAACCAACTTCTTTCAATTCCTCTACCAAAATTGTTTCGACCTATTTCACTTTGTAATCTCTATTACAAAATTATTGCAAAATTGTTGGAAAATAGACAGAGGCCTATCCTATCAAAAGGCTTAGCGGAAGAGCAACTGGGGTCTCTTCAGGGAAGAAAAATCCTAGATGCTGTGGGAACTGCTAAGGAATGCCTCCATAGTATAAGAAAGAAGAATCAAAAGGCTCTCATTCTTAAACTTGATCTTAAGAAGGCATACGATTTAGTCAACTAGGATTTTCTAAGAATGATACTGATTAAAAATGGTTTTGGTTTGTCTATTACAAAATGGATTATGAGTTGTGTCACAACAATTTCTTATGCATTCTTGGTCAATAGAGAACCATATGATACTTTTCATAGAGGAAAAGGCCTTAGGAAAGGTTGCCCACTATCTTCTTTACTTTTATATTGGTGATGGAGGGAGTAAGTATTCTTCTTAAAAAGGAAAAAAAAATCGGGAAGCTATCCAGAATTAAAGTTGCAAGGATCACTAATATTCTACATCTCCTTTTCGTTGATGATGTATTGATTTTTTCCAGATCTAGTGTTGAAGAATGGAAGGTGATAGCTGGACTACTGAAGACCTTCTTAAATGCTTTTGGTTTAGAGATAAATGTGGAAAAGTCTACTTTTCATGTGGTAGGTTGCGATGAGTCAGGGATGGCACCTTTTAAAGAGATTTTTCCTTATAGTTTTGTCTCCATATATGTAGGATTTAAGTAACTGGGCTTTTTTCTCAAGCCTAATTGCTACAAACCGGAGGATTGGCGTTGACTTATTAAAAAGTTTGAAAGAAGAATTGATCACTAGTGTAATCGATGGCTTACTCTAGGAGGAACACTAGTGTTGATCAAGGAAGTTTTGGAGAGTCAATCGGTGTATTGGATGTCCATGGCCACAGTACCTAATTCAGTTCTGGTAAAACTTCATCATCTTATTTTCTCCTTTTAATTGTCAGGTTGTAGTGAGAGGAACCGATTACACCTTTGTAATTGGGAGACTATTGCCAGGCCTAAGAAGGATGGTGGGTGGGGGATAAGAAATATTTCTTTTTTCAATAAATATTTGGCACAAAGTCATTAAATACAAGTATTTACCTTACTAGTCGGTGTCAACCTGGTTTAGATCGGTCAATAGATCGCAGGGATCAGCATCACCGGTATGGAGAAATATTTTAAAAATATTACCGCTTTTAGATCATTGGTTGTACTGGAAACCTGGTAATAAAGAGGCAGTCTAGGTAGGTAGAGATTGTATTATGGGAATGGAACAACAATCTTTTTTATCTAAAGAACTTATCGCGGCTTTAAAGCTAAAGGGTGTCACTTTTCTCTACCAAGCACATAATTTTACAAATACAGATCCTCTAAGTTCTTACTAGCAAGAGGTTTCTAAGCTTGGTCTCTACGGGGATCTAGAAATTGAGTGGGAATATTACCGGAGTGCATTAATGGGCGCGAGAATCTAGTGAACCGATCTCGATGATGAATTGATGTGGTCGAGAGGAGATGGGTCTGGGATTCCCTTGGTAAGATATTTATAAGGCACTGTCAGAGAGCTTGTGGAATCACACAACAAAAGGATGGAGCTACAAGATGTGGAAGTGGAACATTTCTCTTAAAATAAAAAAACATTTATGGTTAGTCCTGAGAAACAAAGTTCTCACTTGGGAGAACCTACTATCAAAGGGTTGGGAAGGACCGAGTTTTTGGATTCTGTGCAGAATGAATCTGGAGACTCAAAACCACTTGTTTATTCATTTTCCGTTCACACGTCAAGTTTGGAATCTTCTCATGGGGACCCTCATGTCTCGGCTGTTTTGGGATGAGAACACAGTCGATGATTGTATGTCGACTTGGGTCGGACAGCATCCAAAATCAACCGAGCATCCAAAAAAGGGGAGGTAACTTAAATCATATTATTGTTGAACTTTCCTTGAACAAGAAACGCATTCGAAAAGGAAGCCAAAAACATTTCTTCTTAATTTTACTATATTTAATGTTTTAGTACAATCTACTCGAAATAATTTTAAATGATTAAAAGAAATTAAATATTTTTCTTATTTTATGAGAAATTACATATATAAATTAAAAATTATATATTATTACATTGAAGGGGTTCTTTAAGGAGAGGTTCTAGCTCAATTTTCATTGTTTGTCAAGGTCCTATACAAGCATGACATGTGTCAGTGTAGCTCCAACCACCTGTCCATTTCCTCATATACTGCTTATGTTCCTCCAACACCATGTAGCACAATCTTTTCCTTATTCTTCTTCCTCTTTTCACTACAGATGTTGACAACACTGTCTTTGCACCACCGCTCTTAGATGTTGACAACAATGCCTTTGCATCACTGCTTTTAGATGTTGACATCATCGCCTTTGTGCCACCACCCTTCCTCTTTTCATTTCATATGTTGACAACAATGTGCGATTAATATCAAATCTTTGAGGTTTTCTTGGTTTCTTCACAGAGGCATTAACCATTGAGAGCGTCGCAGGAGAGATCCAGGATGGAAAAACCTGTGATGGGTTTGTTGTCTTCTTCTTCTTTGTGTAGCCATAATAACAAGAATAGGTGGAGCGCATTTTCTGAAGTTCAATTACTCGAGTAATACTGATCAGTTAGAAGATGGGTATGACCATAGAAAAACTTAGCCCACATAATAGCTTAGCACTGCCCAAGTTGATCTTCCCTTTCTTTCTCTGACGGCTATAGCGAGCCCCCACAGGCCATAAGGAGGAGAGATTCCTTGTTCTTGGATCTCACACTCAAGATACTCCATAAGGTGAGCCAACGAGACCGGACTTGAACAAAATGAGTGCATTAAAAACCAACAAACAGAAGAAACCCGGTGATTTTAGTTTTTTTTTTCTTTGGTTTTGAGAAAAAATTGTAATTTTGTTCACATTCATCAGAGTAACATTATTAGCGTAGGGATGCATTCTATTCCCTGGAAGGCATGTTCAAGTGGTGGGTGGATTCATTGGTTTCAGAGGGAATTGTAATCGATAATGTAGAGAAGTAGGTTGAATTAGAGGTTTTCTTGGTGTATAATCATTTTCAGAGTCTTGTTTTCAGGTTTTCTTGGTATATAACCATTTTTAGATTTTTTTTTTCTTTCTTTATTGATTTTTTTTTATACATACGACATTCTTGAAGAAAGATCATGAGGGGACATCATCAACATCGTCCATTTTTGAAGTTGTTTCCTGCATCATCCCTTCCCACCTGCACCGACAAGGATATATGGCACAAGTGTTGCTTCTCAGATGATGATTAAGGCAGGTAATGCGAGGTGGTTGGGGGATTCGATTGTGAATGCAGTGGGAAGTGCACAACAATGGAGTGAACATGGAATCATCCAGAAGGGTTTTGAGGGGACTATCCTCCTCTGTAGGAATACGCTCCTCCTCAGACACTGTAGAGAGATGGCGAAAGCTCTTCTCTCAGCTCTTTCCATGTATTCGAGGAGTTTTCATTGTTCATGGTGAAGTGCTATATAAAGCCTCTAGAAGGCTTGCAATATCGTTTTAAAATGGAAACCAAGTAAAAAAAACTCTCTTTTTGCCTATAGGTATCTTCACATATTATGTATTATGTTTATGAAGAGCGACATTGTTTTATAGAGCCAAAAGTTTAATATGGTTTAATATCAAGAAATACTTATCCAAGGACAAGTTACTGTCATCACTAATACATATAATTCAATCTAGAGCAAATTTTCTATTTTTCTTGTTATCTGTTTTGACAAACGAAACAATTTTTCTCTCTGAAATATATGGCGCAGTTGATGAAAATATCTAACTCAAACCAAGTCTCTTATCGAATAATTGATTTCCTAGTATGTTATTTTGCTTCGTACACTAAAGAAATGTATCTATGAGTGAGGTTCACATTTTTTAATTCACATTCTTTGATAATAATTATTAAAAAAATCAAGATCAATAAATATCTCACAGCAAAATAAACATTCCACAACAAAACAATTATTATTGTATATATTCACTGAGATATATACTATTATATCTGAAGTTATATGATATATATTTGAGCATATACAATTACTATTTTACAGAGTAAGAAGTATTTCATTGTATACAATTCAATCCTACTTATAAAAAATTGACACAGATTTATGTCAACTCCAAGGGTCAGGATATTTTCATGTGTAAACGTAGCACTTTTGATATTTGGTTACGAGCTTTTCAATATTCATTGGCTATACTATGCATTGTTTAACATTCCCTTCTTTACCATATTTTATTTATTTTTAGGGGATATTAGTGAAGGTTTATTGATGTTGTAAATCTTATCCATTACAAGTAAAGGTA
>JASDQU010508377.1:0-12782 GCA_032191745.1 Picea mariana | reverse complement strand
ATGAATCAAGGGCTAGAATGTTCTTCTCAAAACTTAAATCGACTTGGTATTCGGCTGTTGTAAGCTCTATAGGAAAATCAGGGGGCTTGTTGGTAGCATGGTATCCTAAAAAGTGCGACCTCAAACCTTATATCTGTTGTGGTGGTTTACCTGTGACAGGTAACAATTTAGAGCTAAAGGAGCCGCTGTTGTTTTTAAATGTGTATGGTCCATGCAGTGACAGAAAATCATTTTGAAAAAAAATTGGGGATAGAGGTATCCTATCTATTAAAAATCTGATAGTAGCTGGTGACTTCAATTTCACGTTGAATGAAGGTGAAATCTAGGGAGAGAGCAGTCTTCCCGATCCATTGGCGTTGTTCTTAAAATATTTGTTCATTGAAGGAGGTCAAGTGGAAATTTTGTTGCATGAGGTGGTGCCTACATGGAGAAATGGAAGAAAGGGAGCATACAGTATTTTGAAGAGATTAGACATGATGTTTGTAGCGGCAGACCTATTGAAGAAGTTTTCTAGATACCGTGCATGGTTGGCTCATCCATTTATTTTGGATCACACTTTAGTTCTTCTACAACTAGATGGAAACTTCCAAAGACAAAAATTTCCTTTCAAATTAAATTCCATATGGTTATAGGAGGAGGAGTTTTCACAGATAGTTAATGAAGTTTGGAAGGATCCAAAATTTATGCAGGAACCAGGAATGCAAAGAAGATTGGTATAGAAGTTGAAGAGTTTAAAATCAACTATAAAGATATGGGTGAGTCACTTTAAAAACCTCTCATCTATAAAATTGGGTCGATTGGAAGTGGATTTACAGGAGCTGTATCATTCATCCCTCACAGATTTGAACAATGACGAGCTGTCGGGTAAGATAAAAGAGGAGTCAGAGAGATTGAAGCTTTTAGTAGTGAAGGAAGACATTTGGAGACAGAGGAGTCGAGTGCTTTGGTTAAAGAGTGGGGACCAGAATACAAAATAATTTCATCACTTTGATAGTGATAGAAAAAACTGAAAACAAATATGGGAAATTCAAACTGAGATAGGCAAGGAAGTTACGTGCCAAAGGGATTTAAAAGCGTAGGCAATAATTTTTTTTAAAAACCTGGGATCGGCAGTGGGCATCATCAGTGAAGATAAGACTAAGTTAGCAAGTCTCTTTCTTAACAAGGTCACATATGAAGAATCTCTTCAGTTAGAGAGCCCTTGTACTTTAGAGGAATTGTCGAGTAGTCTAAAGGATTTTACAAAAGATAAAAGTCCAGGCTCGGATGGCTGGATTGTGGAATTTTTTCTCCATTTTTTTGAGATGATTGGGGAGGATCTCTTAGGAATGGTAGAGGAATCAAGAATAAAGGGAGAAGTTATAAAATCACTTAATGCCACTTTTTTTGTTCTTATTCCAAAAGTGAATAAACCAACTTCTTTCGATGATTTTTGACCTATTTCACTCTGTAATCTTTGTTACAAAATTATTGGCAAATAGAATGAGGCCTATCCTATTAAAAGGATTAGTGAAAGAGAAACTAGGGTTTCTTCAGAGAAGAAAAATCCTAGATGTTGTGGGCACTGCTCAGGAATGCCTCTATAGTATAAAAAAATAGAATCAAAAGGCTCTCATTCTTAAACTCAATCTTAAGAAGGCATACGATTTAGTCAACTGGGATTTTCTAAGAATGATACTGATTAAAAATGGTTTTGGTTTGTCTATTACAAAATGGATTATGAGTTGTGTCACAACAGTTTCTTATGCAGTCTTGGTCAACGGAGAACCATCTGATATTTTTCATAGAGGCAAAGGCCTTAGGAAAGGTTGCCCACTGTATCCTTTAATTTTTATATTGGTGATGGAGGGACTAAGTATTCTTATTAAAAAGGAAAAAGAGGTCAGGAAGTTGTCTAGAATTAAAGTTGCAAGGATCACTAATATTCTACATCTCCATTTTGTTGATGATGTATTGATTTTTTCTAGAGATAGTGTTGAAGAATGGAAGGTGATAGCTGCACTACTGAAGACCTTCTTAAATTCTTTTGGTTTAGAGATAAATGTGGAAAAGTCTACTTTTCATGTGGCTGGTTGGGATGAGTTAGTGATGGCACCTTTTAAAGAGATTTTTCCTTATAGTTTTGTCTCCATAGATGTAGGCTTTAAGTAAATGGGATTTTTTCTCAAGCCTAATTGCTACAAATCAGAGGATTGGCATTGGCTTATTAAAAAGTTTGAAAGAAGAATTTATCACTGGTGTGATCAATGGCTTACTCTAGGAGGAAGACTGGTGTTGATCAAGGAAGTTCTGGAGAGTCAACCGGTGTAATGGATGTCCATGGCCGTAGTACCTAATTCAGTTCTGGTAAAACTTCGTCAGCTTATTTTCTCATTTTTATGGGCGGGCTGTAGTGAGAGGAATCGATTACAACTTTGTAATTGGGAGACTATTGCTAGGCCAAAGAAGGATGGTGGGTGTGGGCTGAGAAATATTTCTTTTTTCAATAAATATTTAGCGACCAATACCTTCTAGAGAGGGCCGACCAAAGTGGGAATTTGGCACAAAGTCATTAAAGACAAGTATTTACCTTATTGTTCGTTTTCAACCTGGTTTAGATCAGTCAATTGATCGCAGGGATTGACATCACCAGTATGTAGAAATATTTTAAAAGTCTTACTGCTTTTAGATCATTGGTTGTACTGGAAACTTGGTAATGGAGAGGCAGTCCAGGTAGGTAGAGACTGTATTATGGGAATGGGACAACATTTTTTTTTATCTAATGAACTTATTGCGGCTTCAAAGCTAAAGGGTGTCACTTTTCTCTATCAAGCACATAATTTTACAAATACAGATCCTCTAAGTTCTTACTGGCAAGAGGTTTCTAAGCTTGGTCTCTACGGGGATCTAGCAACAGAGTGGGAAGATTATCAGAGCATGTTCATGGGCATGAGAATCCAGTTAACCGATCTCGATGATGAATTGATGTGGTTGGGAGGAGATGGGTCTGGGATTCCCTCGGTAAGTAATATTTATAAGGCACTATCAGAGAGATTGTGTCATCACACAATAAAAGGATGGAGCTACAAGCTATGGAAGTGGAACATTTCTCTTGAAATAAAACTTTTTTCTGGTTGTTCATGAGAAACAAAGTTCTCACTCGGGAGAACCTGCTATCAAAGGGCTGGGAAGGACCACGTTTTTGGATTCTGTGTAGAACGAATCCAGAGACTCAAAACCACTTGTTTATTCATTTTTAGTTCACACGTCAAGTTTGGAATCTTCTCGCGGGGACCCTCAAGTCTAGGCTGTTTTGGGATGGGAACACAGTCGATGATTGTATGTCGACTTGGGTCGGAAAACATCCAAAATCGATCGAGCTTCCAGTTCTTGTTTGTTGGTTCATATGGTTGGAGAGAAACATGCTCTTATTCAATAATGGGAATATTTATCCTCATGGGGTGGCCTTTAAATCCATAGGATCCTTCAATGTTTGTGTATCATCTCATAAAATCCAAAATCCTTTTAGGGTCAAAAGGCCACCTTGGCTACAACAAATGGTGGGGTGGTTTGATGGAGCGGTTAGTGTTGATGGATCTCTTAGTGGAGCGGGAGGCGTTATTAGATTAAATGCTTCTACTTTATATAAGTGGACCTTCAACACTAGAGATGGGACAAATAATAAAGTGGAATTGATGGGGGTATGGGCTACTCTTTTCTTGGAAATAAGATTACATATTAAAGGTCTACAGATTATTGGGGATTCTAAACTCATTATAGAATGATGTAATGGAATTGGGAGCCTCTAGAGATTGGTGATGGAAGGTTGGAAGGTGTTAGCACCATGAGTCACATATGGATTGCAGCAGAGGTAAGCCCAGTACCCATCAGTTTGTATGTCACAATAAATAAATTTAAGGGTGGTCTAATGGACACAGTCTCAAGATTATATCTCTTTAACTCAGAAAACTGGGTTGTCATGTGTAGACAAGTGAGGTGTTGATCTAACTTCAGTCAGTGATTTGTTGTAAAGGGTGAGTAAGGGGAATAATTGGTGAGGAGATGTAAGGTCTTGTTATGGACATCAGGTCTTCCAGCCGCCTAAGGAATAAAAACTTCAAGAGCGATATCCTCTCGAACCCAAAGTTTCAGACACTAAGATATGTCTAAATGAAATAGCCACAACAAAATGATGAACAAACCTACATCACAGTGTTACTGTAACAGCCCAGCTGGATCCTCCAATTCTGAGCTACTCAGTGTAAGAGGGGGAAAGATAACATGGAAGACTGATTAAAACTGGTGAAAATATTGTAGTGATCAAACCTGTATCAGAGCAACATCACAACCCTCGAATGGATCCTCCAATTTTGAGTGTCTTAACACAACATTTACAAAGAGATGAAAAAGGAACTAGCTTTCATTAAACAAGAAGTCTCAAATACATTTCATAACCAGAAGACCAGAGGCCTCGTTAAAACTTTACAAGAGGGAGCGTAGCTCTACCATCGACACTTACAAAATATGAAAACTTCCTAGATATACTCAAAATAACTCGCCACTGATAGAAGGAGAGTCATTGAGCCTTTGCATTCAAGGCTTCACGTCTTCTTCTTCTCCTATCAGACCGCGCATACATTATACTGTCAGACGCAACCTCAAATCAATATGGGCCTTGTAGAAAACTTCATTGACAGAGTGACCCTGGGATGACAACCTACCTCTATGAATGGTGCTCCCATGCCTTCCATTTACAGGGTGAAATGAGGTTTCAACTACCTCCCCCCTACGTTTTATTCTCATTAATTGTCTTCATTGGGATCGAGATGAGCCCAAACATCCATGAATTCTCTAGGAGGTTCCCTTGACTTTGTCGAATTAATATTGATGCCTCAAGCCCTGCTGCTCTCCTTCTGCAATCAATACAGACACAACTCTTATCCATCGTTCCACGTGACCTCGGGTCATGACCCTGCGCTTAAACACCAAAGGTGCTTCATGTATCGGGACTCGGGAGTATTGGCGAAATAGAATCCCAACACTCTACCCTCTGAAATCCTGAAATCTGATCTCCGAACTAGAGCTTTAACACCTTCTAGCTCCTCCCTTATTTCTCGTCCATATGATCACTGGTTGTGACCACAGACCTTACTCCAAAAAGGTTCTTTAGAATTAGCGACTTTGTGAATCCTGCTGCTGAGTCCCTCGACTCCTTCAAGTTTCGAAACCTAAAATAGGGCTTATCGGTCCTTATCTCCTCCCTTGGATTCTCTCCATGTGACCCTGTCCCGTGACCACCGTTTGAGACCAAAAGGCGCTCATCGCATTTCACATATCGGTGATGGGAAGGAGTTGGCTCATTGTCCCTCAAAATCTCGATAGTCATTCCTGCAAAACCTCAGATGACTACCACCTGTCCCCACAAGATCAGATGGCTCCCACGAATCCTGGGTTTTGGGACTTCGTCATATCAACACTTCGGGCATCGTCCCTTCGGGACTTCACATTTCACGAGTTTTGATGACTCTATTCCCTTACTTTCTTGACTCACAAAATCACAACTTTGATTGACACTATTCCTCGTGCAACTCTGTGATCACAATCACCTGATGGTCGTCAATATTCTCCATCGATGGATCCTCATCGTTGAAAACTAATCTTTGCCCACTCACTTGATTTGTGTCCATATTAGACCGCTTCAAATTTTACGCTTTGAGCCCGCAACTGCGCCCTGTGTAAACAAAGGCTTGGCTGACTAGATACGGGTTGGGAAAACAGGGAGACCGAGGCAAAGAACCTAACAAGTTTAAGTGCTAACAACTTGGATGAATGAATGGAGGCTCGGGGAAATAAGAGGATCAGTGACCGAGGCAAAGAGTGGAACGCATCGGCTCAGTGAAAAAAAAATGGAAAGGCTTATGGCAGATGGATTTCAGGTGATCTAGGCAAGAAACATGGCTCTAAAGACTCTAACAGGTTTATGTGCTAGCATTAGGCTCCATGGGGGATAGAGTCCTCCCTGCGAGGTTCTAAGAACTCCTTTCAGCGCTTCATTGCCTTAGTGTTGGGTTGTGGAGTCTCCTATTAAAACAAAACAAAATAACATAAAACATAAATGGTATTTACAAAGGTGGGATGCTGGTTGTGACTCTAAACAAAAAACATTTTTAGGAAATGCCCATTTACGAGGTCGCCAAAAATCTCATCTCCCTCCAAATTATGTAACCTGTAAGTGTTATTTGGAAATACTTTGGAAATATTGAAGGGACCGATCCAAAGGGCATCAAATTTTCCATGCTTTCCCTTGTCCTGTCTGGGAGCATCCCATTTGAGCACTAGCTCTCCTAACTGAAAATCCTTTTTATTGTTCTTCCTATCAAAGGCCTCCTTGATTTTATGTTGATGCTCATGTGCTTTGGCCATCACCTGCTCTCTACTCTATTTCACTTCTACCAACTGATGTATTCTTTTGATCATGTCATCGGGCTCTCCTTGACATTCTTGAAGGAATTTTTCCATAGGCAGGGCGAGCTGAGAAGGAAAAATTGCTTCGGTTCCATACAAAAGTTGGAAAGGAGAGATATCGAGGGACCTCTTTGTTTTCACTCTATCATCCCACAGAGAAAATTTGAGCTTTGAATCCCATGTTTTCTTGTTAGCCTCTAGCAATCTTTTGATGATCTTTACCAGGCCTTTGTTAGAGGATTCTGCTAATCCATTGCCTTGTGGATAGTAGGGGGTAGAGTGAATTAGTGCGATTTTGAATTTCTCGTAAAACCTGATCAATGGTTTGGCTTTTAAGGATGCAGCATTGTCTGTGACGATTCTGGTCGAGCAACCAAACCTTACTATAACATCTTCCAGAAAACCGATGATCACTTTATGAGAAGCATTCTGTGTGGGGATTGCCTCTATCCACTTGGTGAAATAATCTGTTTCAGTCAGGATCCATCTGTGTTGACCACTAGACGTGGGATGAATTTCCCCAATGAAGTCCAGGCCCCACTGTTGGAAGGGCTCTAAAGAAACCACAGGTTTCAATGGTAGGGACTTTAGCTGCTGCTTTTCGGAAAATCTTTGACATTTAACACATGCTATGACTTTTGTGAAAACATCAGTGAACAGAGTAGGCCAGTAGTACCTAGCCCTGAGAATTTTGTAGTTTGTGGCTTTCAAGAAGTGATTTCCCCCACAGAGGCTATCATGGTAATCCAATATAGTTTTTTGGGCCTCTTGTGGGTCTAAACATCTCAGAAGCACTCCTAGAGGGTCTTTCCAATACAAGACCTGATTGATAAGGCAATATCTGATTGCTTTGAGATTTAAATCTCTTGCCTTACTCCTCCACATACCATCAGAGGGCCTCAACTCCTGCAAAAAATATATAATATCTTTGTACCAGGTGCATTATGCCAATGGAGGACTTTTATCAGACAACTAAGCCTATTGGTTTTTTGAGCACGTGTGGATGAAGTTAACCCCCAAATCTTTGCAATTAGATTCAACCAACAGCTTGGATAAATCTTGACCTTTGATCAATTTTGTGGGCTTCACCTCTAGATCGAATTCAAGGATCTTGGGAATCCACCTACTTATTTTTCCATCTATGTCTGGTTGGATGAGAATTTCCTTCGCGGAAGCTGAAGGAACATATGCAATGATCTTTGAATGCAACACATAGACTCTTAAATCTTTGAGAGATTTCACTAAGGCATAAGCCTACTTCTTGATGATGTCATATTTCACCTCAATGTCTCTCAATGACTGACTGAAAAAGGAAATGGGATGCTCCAACCCTTCAACATTCTTTTGTAATAGAACAGACGCTATAGTGTCGAACGAAGCAAATGAAAAAATGAGGAAATAATTTGACTAATTAGGACTGATAAGCACGGGTGCTTTATTCAAGGCCTTTTTTATCTGATCAAAGAAATTTTGAGACTCGATAGTCCATTTGAATTCACTTCCTTTCCTCAACATGGTTGTTATAAGATTTACCATCTCAGCGAAGTTGGAAACAAACCTCCTCAAAAAATCAATTTTTCCCAAGAAAGATTGGACTTTGTTCCTGGATCTCGAGAGTGACAAGGTTTGGATTGCTTAAACTCTGTTGGGATTGATCCTGATTCCCTCAGCTGATACTATGTGGCCCAACAATTTTCCCTCCTTCATGGCAAACGACGATTTCTTGGGATTTAAGGAGAGACCGAACCTTCTTCATTTCAGGAAGACTTTTCTTAGTTGACAACAATGTTCTTCATCATATCTAGAGAAGATTGTTATGTCATCCAGATAAATGACCACAAATTTATCCTTTTCTCCAATGAAGTTAATATCCATGGCTTGCTAGAAGGTCGCTCCTGCGTTCATCAATCCAAAGGGAATTTTGGCATACATGAATGTACCCCAAGGAGTGGTGAAGGATGTCTTTTCTTTGTCTTCAGGCAAGACATAGATCTGATTGTATCCTGAAAAGCCATCAATCATGGATATATTTGATGCGCCAGATACCCTTTGTAATATGTGTTCCATTTTAGGCAAGGGGTAATTGTCTTTCCTTGAGCTCCTGTTCAGATTCCTAAAATCGACACAAAGTCTGATTTCCCCACTTTTTTTTCTTACCGAGACCAGGTTGGCCACCCACTCTGAATATCTCAAAGGCACGATAACATGGGCATCGATAAACTTCTTTACTTCTCTCTCCATGATAGGCAACATCATATGATTTATTTGCCTTAATTTATGCCTGAATGGTTTGGCCTCTTCCTTCAGTGGAATCTTATGCTCAATAATACTGGTGTCATATATTCTGAGGTATTCATATGTCCAGGCAAACACATCAGCGAATTCCTTTAATAACTCAACATATTTGTCTCTCTGCTCCATTGATAGGCTTCTTGACAACTTAACAAACTTGGGATCCTCCTCTATACCAATATTGCACTCAGCTACATCAACATCATCTTTTGAGATTTTTCCCTTTACTGCCACATCATTGTTGTCAAATAGCCTTTCCAAAGGAACTAGTCCCTTTGGGATGTGATTGTTATGTAATTGAACAATTTGGTGATCAAAAATTTTGTTCAGAAGAACATCAACATGAGAATCTGCTTTAGAATCAGGATCTTGATCAATGTGTAATGCAGAAAACTCATCAACAGTCTCCAAAAACCTTTTGATTTCAAGATCATCCTCAAACACTTTCCAATGTTTGACATTGTCAGGTATGGAGGTCCTATATTTTACTTCTATATCATACCTGAGCTTGGGTGGCATAGGAACTCTGAAATTGCTAGATGATATAGCCAAAGAGTTAGCCATGACATGCTCTTCTCTTGGAATGAATGAAATGTTGAAAGCCAAGAAAAAACTATCAATGAGGTCCCATACTTCATTTCTATAACTTCTGAGCCGAGGGTGTTTGGCCTGATAGATATTTCTGATTTGTTGGACAATCAACTCAGCATCTCCAAACAAAGCTAATTCCTTGATCCCCGTGTCTTTTGCAACCCTCAATCCTAGAACACGAGCTTCATACTCTGCCAAATTATTGGTAGCTTCAAACTCTAATTTGTAGGACAGAGATGTAGTTTCCCGAGCAGGGGAAACAAAGACTACTCCAGCACCAACACGTTCTCTAGAAAAATATCCATCAAAGAACATTTTCCATACAGAGGTGATCGGGGGAGAATCTTCATGGGGGGTAATGGACTTTTTGATCTCAAGAAGAGGCTCAGGGGCATCTGTGAGCTGCAATAAGCTGAATCCAAAATCAGTATCAAGGGTGAAGATAGGATGATTGGTGGGGTTTGCTTCACCACTAACAATGTAGGCCAGCTGAGCTTCTTTGTACAGTCTTCTATGCTCCCCTCCAAAGACTGGAAGGGTAGCATATGTGAGGTCCATCTGTAATGTTCCCCCAAGAATTTTTATCCAAGATCTTGACAATAGCATGCCAAACTTGGGAGGGACATTAGCCACCACGATATCCATGACTACACTTTTCATGTGAAGTTGAAAAACAGTTACCACCAGGTATTTGATGACCCCAAGACATTGCATCCTCCTTGAATCGAAAGAGTAAAAATCATGATAATATTTTGTGATTTCCAGCCCGAGTTCTTCCATGACAGTTTTGGGCATGAGATTATGGGATGCCCCAGAATCTATCAAACAGTTATGCAACAACATATCATGTATGGTTAGGGATGTGTAGAAGGGAGGGGATGAATCGTCTTTATCTTCTACCATAGGGCCTAGAATGAATACTGGTTTTTCATCTTGGAGGTTTATTGAGTCTGTGGAATGGAAAGACGACTGAGGCTGAAATAGCTTAGAGAGGGATTATCTGAAATCTTCATGCTTCACTAGCTCTGAAATGGGCATAGGGATCCTGATCTTTTGGACTTCATGCTCAAAACTAAAGTAGGAAGGGGGCTTCATAATTTCTCTCACCTCTGGGACAATATCTTTGGCTATTGGTGGGGAATTCTAAGCTTTCTCTTCTTTGTTGCGATTCACTACATCTTTAGCAGGATTCTCTTCTCTAGGAGTTGGATCAAGGGCATCAGACTCCTTTATTCTCCTTTTTGACCAGAGTTTGTATTTGCTAGGACTGGTATGGGCCTTCTGTCCCTTTCTTAACTCATTTATTTGACTGTTCAGGAGGGAATCCTCGTAGGCAGGATGAGTTAAATGGGGAAAAGGGGAGGTGTCTCCAATACAATGAATTTCGGTGTTAATCTCTTCTTCTTCTCTCTCCTAATCATCAACAAGGTTATTTTGGAGAGGGGTTTGAATCCTCTGATCATCTCTATCTCTGTTCCTTTTTTCCCTTGGCATAATCTGAGGAACATTGTTATTCGACCTCCTAAAATTGCCTTTGTTGTCAACATTTTGGGGATTTCTGTACGCCGGCTTCCCTTCTAACTCCAACCTTTCCATCCTAGCCAAAAGTGATTTTAGTATCTTGGTTACTTCATCCATTTGAGGAGGGAGGGCAGAGGAATCAGATGTGGAGGCTTCAGGTCTCTTCCTGGGTATGTCTCTATCAGTCTTATTTCTGAGTCGGTCAAATGCCAATATATTAGACTCTACTTCCATAGCCACATCCTGCATATGAGCTAGGGAAGTGGCTCTTCTTTCCCTCAATAGGAGGCAAAAATAGGGGTCAAAATCACTGGCATAAGTAATTTTGGCTGAAGCCTCTGAAGGCTTTATCTCAGCGGGGATCTTATTGTACATCTTGTTGAACCTTTTGGAAACTTCAGAGACAGATTCTCCCTCTTTTCTCTTTAGGTACCCAAACTTTGTGATATAATACATGAAATCCTTTTTATCCCCCCATTGTCTCAAGAAGACGCTATCCAAAGCCTCAATCCCATCGATAGATTCAGGAGGCAAGGCCCTAAACCATTTCCTAGCCTCGCCTTCAAGGCTATGAACAAAAACCCTCATCCATACATATGCATGCATGATGACATGGTGATCTGTAAAACTATAAAAGGATTCAAGGCATTCCTCTGTGGCTATGTCTCCTTTGCCTGTGAACTTGGGAAACTTCTTAAGGTATCCATCCACTAGGAGGGCATTCAGAAGCTGAGGAAAAACAAGGGGGGCATACCTAGAAACTATTATGGCCTCCATTCTAGTCATGGGGGGATTTTCTCCTACCATAGGAATATTGGGTGGAGGAGAACTAGGAGGGGGAGGAGTTCAAACAGGGGAGACTGGAACTGAGCTTCCAGGAGAAAAGGGGAACAACAGAGGATTTAGAGAAAAGGATATAGGGATTGAGGCAACATAGGCTTATCTGTTTGCAGTAGCAACAATAGTAATAGGAGGAGGGGTGGTAAAGCCCGGGGTAGGAAAGTATTTTGAGGTGCTGGGTCTAAACCACGGTACAATATCAGGAGATAGAGGAGTGACAAGTATTTATCCCTCGAATCTCAACCCAGAAGGGGAAAACTCGACAGGAACACTCCCAAAATTTAAAGTTCGAAAAACTCCAACATAAGCTATAACAGGAGAATGAGAATCAGAAATTGGATTTTCTATAGAAGGATCGTGAAAATCATCAAAAATACCTGGTTCAGCAGTGGAAGTTCCTTCTCGAAGGTCCCTTCTCTTTCTGATAATTTTCTTTGGGTCAGCGTCGGGTGTTGCTAAAGGCAGCTATGGAGTAGACCTTGTGTGTCTGCCTCTGGAAGCCATAGCTGAAACAGTGGAGTCACCAATGGATTTGCCTCGGTGAAGTCACCATAGTGGAATCACCAGGTGCACATTCACAATATTGGATGTACTAAGTTCTGATGCACCTTTAGAACTAGTAAGCTTTGTTGTTCAATCCCAGGGAAAATCTTCAATTTTGTCCCCAGTAGCAGTGCCAGATATGTTAGTGTTGGTTGTGGAGCCTGATTATCTTCCTGATTTAGAGGTTTTTACTTTCAGTTGTGTTTATACCCCATGAAGTATTTACACCCCAGAAGTATATTGTAATTTCATTGTAAATCTGGACCGTTCACTATAAGGTTGCAAATCTAACGATAGAGATTATGTTAGGGTTTTTTTCCCCTAGAAAGCAACTCTTTTTTATGAGGGAAATGTATTGTGGCTATGTAGGTTGGCAAGTATTGTATTCTGAGAGAGGATACTGTGAGAGAAAGAAGAGGAAGTTACAACGGGTTTTGTTGTAGGTTGTATCCCTTCATTTTGCTGGATAATAATAAAGAAAGGACCTGGCAATTTCTCTGGTGGACGTAGCCCACACTGGGTGAACCACGTAAATCTGTGTCTCTCTTGTA
>JASDQU010508376.1:20993-42745 GCA_032191745.1 Picea mariana | reverse complement strand
CAACAAGACCAGATCAGTCTTGTAGCCTTTGGGCATTGCTGAGATGTAATTTTTAGCACTTGAGAAGAAATAAAGAAGCCTCCCCCACAGGAAAAAGGCCCGGAGACGTAGGCAAACATTGTGCCGAACTCCGTTATCAACCTGCGTTCTTATGGTTTGCTGTTCATTATTGTTTTCAGATCTTCATATGTGTATTTGAATGTCATAATCCTCTTCTTTTCCTCATTCTTTCATTAAATTCTCAAATGGTTAATGAATTCATGCAAGTTTAAAACTCAACCATAATCATTGAAAAGATCTTGCTGGATCATTGGACTAATCTTATAGAGTAGAGTAGGAGTTCTTTGTCTTGTTTTCCATTGCATTGCAGGTGTCAAGCAGTGCTAAGGAGCTTGGAGATCAAAATCAAGTTGGAGCGGCAAGGACAAACATCGGAATAAGGTGCATCACATTTTCTTCCTTCTCCTTCTCTTTATGATTAGTTAGTTATATTCAAAGGAATGTTAGTGTCCATTTGCATGTTTTCTGTCTTGGTATAGGGGTCTAGAATCCAAGAGGATATTCACCTATTCGTAGGGGGATTTTCCTACAATAATCTATGAGTGTCTTTCTTGCATTTACTCTATCCTTCATGTTCATATTCCTCAGTTAACTTCGTGTACCAAAACCACATTGTGGGGGCTTCTTCAAGGGTTGGAATCAATGACAACCAAACTATCAAAATCTTCATTATTGAGCATTGTTACTATATTAATATTCACCTTATACCTCATAAATTTTTTGAAGTGGCCTTCTTGATAGTACTCTCTATATTATATATTATATTTAGTAAATTTCAAACTATCAAATTCATATATAACATATATAATAATGTTGATCATCTAAAATTTTGTCGTGGTCACCTGCGACTAAAAATAGCCTACAACCATCTTAATTCTAGATCTATTGAGCAYCGAGAGAGATCAAATCCMTTAAGGTGAAAAACTTGAGGAAACCATCTTCGAAACCATCATCGAAGCAGTAATGGACAAGCAATGGAAAGGATGGAGCTAGGGGACAAAATCCATGTAGAGACTGTAGATATATGTATGTTAGAGATCACAATGGAAATCCCTAAATTCAAGGCTAACTCTAGGTTGTTAAGGGGTGGATCATATTATTAGGTTAGTTTTATGAGAATGCAATCCTAAACGGAAGAAGGAAACATTATAATGTCTCGCACTAGATACTTCACAGGAATTATTGAGACTTGCAATATGAAATCAAGTACAGATGTGATAAGAAAATAAGGGATTAGAACAAACATTGGAGAGCATATTGACTCTAACTAGAGATGCATTTTAAAAAGAAGAAATCCATGAAGGTATTTCTATGGAGAAATAAAAAAAAATGAATGAATTAGCAGGGGGAAATTAGATGGTTTAAACTTTATGGAAAATGAGATTAAAGAAAATGTAGAGAGATGGTGTGAGACATGGAATGATCATACCTAAACAATAGATAAAACAAAAAAGAGGGTATGGGAATTAGAGGATGCTTGACAGGGTATTCGTGAGCATATCATGGGTTCCTAATGAAGGCTTGAGAAAAACACTTATCAATCGATTAAACTCTATGGAAAATTACATAATTTCAAAACCCAATATGCATGTATTTGATGCCTTCAAGGTCAATAGATGAAGAATTAAGGAAATGCATGATGAGATGAGAACACTAGACTAGGACTTGTACTAACATAGAAACCAAAAAATAAAGATACATATAATAATTTTCCAATCTGCAATCACAAATGGGCATGATGTTGTTGAAATAATTTGAAGGAGAAGATTGATTGCAAATGAAAATACATTCATGGTCATAGATAATGAAATGGCGCTACATTTCTAATGACCTCCCTAGGAGATATCTATCTTAGATTAAGGATGGGAAATGAGTTTATACAACATTGTGTTGATAAACTTATCTTCGGCAAGAAGGGTCAAAAAAATTTTTCTCAAGTCTAGGAAGACATGAACAAAATCATAAAAAAGTACAATACCCTCCTAATGGAAAAGTTGATAAAAAAGAGACCTTGAGAATCTAGAAAGAAGTTTGAGCATAACTAATAGAGAACTAGGATGGAAGTCCATAATTAGGGAAATGACATTGAAATATAACATAATCTTTTCATTTGCACCTTGAGAAGTGAATACCAATGAAAACCCAGTAGCATAGACGATAGTTGATAATAAAAAATAGGAAATGTTTCAAGCGACAAAATTCAGACCAAAAAAGCATCATATCCAAAAGGCTATCGAGCATTATGAGTTTGAATCGATGATGAAATGAAAAGGAGAGATGGGTTGTCAGATATTTGGGAATTATGTTCTCTAGCTAATATCATAGTGATTTAAGCAATGTCAGTTGTATTACCAAACATGATTGATTGATAGATCTTGAGAACCAAGTAGATTGGGAAATGGATTGAGTTTGTCCATTGATATAGGATTCATAATCGACCCTTTTGATTGATAAAATAGGAGCCACACAATTGTTGGGTGGGCATTTCAGTATCATTATGCAATGCTTGATCAATTAACCCTTCGTGCATCATATCCAAAAGGCTATCAAGTGTTATAGGGAGAGATAGTTTTGGGTGTGTATTCCCCTATTTTGTATCTAATACCCACTTTTATTAGATAATTTAAAATAGTCTTAAGTAAACTACACTAAATAAGTACTTGACTTGGGGATCAAAGTTGGTTAGGTCAAGAAATCATTCCCTGTAAGTAGAGAATTCCGCTAGTTGTTTAGGTTGTTACTCATTTTGTTTTAGAAGTATGATCATTGTTCTATGGTTGGACTCTTGTACCTACTTATTATTCAAATCTAAGTACTTATGCCTTATTTTGCAATGCACTTCTAGTGAGGCTTCCCCACTTAAATATTGTGGTCTTTGATGTTTTCTATGACTATATTTGGTTTTGATGTTGTGAACATATCATAATGATGATGGGTGAATGAAAAATCAATCTAATATATTAACATGTTTATCTTGGTTGAATTCCTTGTAATTTGATTCTTTTTGAGTTTATTGAATTATTTCTATTTTTTTTGTGATTTGGTTCATTATTTGATTTTATTAAGTTTTTTACATTATTCATTATGATTATGATTTGTTTTATGAAATATTAATTAAAAGAATATATATATATATATATATATATATATATATATATATATATATATATATATATATATATATATATATATATATATTTATTTATTTTACATTTCACTTGGATTATATAATTATTTTGAGTTTATTTTTTCAAAAGTATATATTTAATAACAAGATAGTTAATAAAGAAAAAAAAAACTTATAAAAATAATAATTAAAAATGATTATTGAAAAAATATCATTATAAAATAAAAAATTCCACACTCATTATTTTTTTTATCACTTATATCATTTTCTAAAGTTTAGATTTAAAAAATTATATTTTTTCTAGTTAAAATTTAATAGGAAATATGAGTGATACTTATAAGTTCACCTCTACATTTAACATTATGTAATCTTATTGATTATTGATATAAGCCAATAATATTGGTAAATCAATAATATAAGTGATATTTATAAGTTCATCTCTACATTTAAGATTATGTAATCTTATTGATCATTGATATAAGACAATAATGTTGGTAAATCAATAATAATAATTGAGGGAATATATTTCTACAAACAAAATTTTAAAGTATATCATCTTTTAAAGTTTAGATTTAAAAATGTATAATTTTCATAGTTAAAATTCAATAGAAAGTATAAGTGATATTTATAGGTTCATTTCTACATTTAACATTATGTAATTTTGTTAATATGAACAAATTAACAATAATGTTGGTAAATTAATAATAATAATTGAGTGAAAAGTGAAGAAATGAATTACAAAAATATTTTGGGTTTTTAAAAAAATAGAGTTTTACATTTATTGTTATTATAAATTAGTTGTGTGATGAAAAAATATATTAATAATTCAATATTATTAATAATATTTTTATTATAAAATTTAGAATTTAATATTTAAATTAAGTTAGTTTTTTTTTTTTAATTTTTAAAATTTAATATTTAAGTCAAATTATAAATTTATTTTATTTTAGTTATTTGATAATCTAAAATTTTTATAAAAATTGAAAATTTACTTTGTATATTTCATTAATTTGTGATTTGTTTTAAAAAATTGCATTTCAATTTTACACCTTCTATCATATTTATTAAATAGAAACTTAGGTTTGTAATTTATGGCTAGCATGGTGGAATGGTATGGCCCTCCAAGTAGCAGTTTGGGTAATTTATGACTATTCATAATACAACTTAAACCAAAACAATTGTGAATTGTGTCATAATACAACTTAAACCAAAGCAATTGTGAATTGTGTTATAATACAACTTAAACCAAAGCAATTGTGAATTGTGTCTAAGTGTTTTGATTGGTTTAGATGTACTAGATGAGAGGGTTTTGTTTAGCATGGTGGAAATAGTTTATGATTATCCATAATAGAACTTAAACCAAAACAATTGTGAATTGAATCTAAGTATTCTGAGTGGGTTAGATGTACTAGATGAGCAATTGTGAATTGAGTTTAAATGTTCTGATTGGTTTAGATGTACTAAATGAGAGGGTTTTTTTTAGGATGGTGGAAATAGCATGGCCCCCTAAGTGGCAGCCAATGGGTAATTTATGATGGTGGAATGGTATGACCCCATGGGTAATTTATGACTATCCAAATAACTTAAACCAAAGCAAATGTGAATTGGGTCTAAGTGTTTTGATTAGTTCTCATTAGGTGAAGGTTTTTCAACATGGTGGCCCAACCTTAGCATGGTGATATGGTATGGCCCAACAAAAGTGACAATTAGTGAGTAGAATTTATGAATACCTATGACTATCCAAAAAACTTAAACCAAAGCAATTGTGAATTGAATTTAAATGTTTTGATCGATTCAGATGCAGTTGCTGAGGTTTTTTCAGCATGTTGACTGTCACAACATGATCGAATGGTATAGCCACAGAACTTAAACCAAAACCATTTTAAAAATTGAACATCTCAATTAAAAAATTATATTACATAATTTAATTTTACCAAAAGTCGTTATTTAATTTTAATATTTTGAAGAGATAAAACAAAACAGAATGCGCTTTGAGCAAAATAACAAGGAAAACGTCAAAACCAGGTAGGCCGTGGTACTGGTCGGACTCTGAAAAGCACATCGCGACGACTCCAGCGATCGCATACATTGCTTTCAATCCTCATCCACTTATACTGATGCTCATTTGATTTTGACATCGCCGAGAATCTAGCGCTCAGGTATAAAGAATAGGCAAGCTGCTGAATGCAAATGCATCTCCCTGTTGCGTGCAGAGAGCCGGACGTGCCGTCTGAGTTTGGTGAAAGAAGTAGGTAGGGTTTGGTGGTTTGGAACTGTGGAATGAGCTCATGGGACCCTGTACCTGCCATGAAATCATGGCATGCACGACGGCGTTTGATGGCCCCCTATCCCACGCTATGCAGCACGGCGTCGCCTTTTTTTTTCTTCTTTTTTTCTCTTCTCCTCTCTCAGCTTCCATACGTTTCGCCAGAATGCATGTGCTTCTCCTTGTACCAAATTTATTCTTTTTATGTTGAGCCAGTAGAATACATGTGCTTCTCCTTGTACCAAATTTATTCTTTTTACGTTGAGCAAGTAGAATACATGTGCTTCTCCTTGTACCAAATTTATTTTCTAGAAAAGTCAGAGGATTCAGTAATACACAGAGTGAAAGTTCTTGTCAGTGGATTTATTTAAAATTAAAAAGCTGTTATATTCTATTTGAAAATGAGACGATGAATATGATGATCAGAGAGAAAATCTGTTTTCTACCCAACTAACTTGATACTTACTCCTCAAGTGATATCTCTGATTATGAGGGGGAGGCCAACCCAATAGAAGCCTTCGGACTTCTTTCGTCCTCGAACCTTCGCAGGGTATGTTTTACTTAATCCGGGTGGGGCCATTGCAGGAATTTTTTTGGTCGGTTGGTGATGTAAGAGTTCTCACACATACTACGACATTATGGCCGCCACGCCCAACTGCTCTTTCTACCATCTTGGAAGGGTGAATCCAAGTAGACCACACACATACTCCGACATCATGGTCGCCACGTCCAACTGCTTTTTCTACCATGTTGGAAGGGAAGGGTGAATGCATGTAGATCAATATAGATTCATTTTAACTTTGATTCTACTAAGTATCGAGAGATCAAATTTCTTATTTATGACAAGTTTTAATTCTAGGTTGAATTTAGACACGAAATCACACATCCACCTAATACTGGACTATAAAAGATATACTGTGTGTTACAAACCCAGCCACGCCCAACTGCTTTTTCTACCATGTTGGAAAGGAAGAGTGAATGGATGTAGATTAATATAGATTCATTTTAACTTTGATTCTACTAAGTATCGAGAGATGAAATTTCTTATTTATTACAAGTTTTAACTCTGGGTTGAATTTAGACACGAAATCACACATCCACCTAATACTGGACTATAAAAGATATACTGTGTGTTACAAACCCAGCCACGCCCAACTGCTTTTTCTACCATGTTGGAAAAGAAGGGTGAATGGATGTAGATTAATATAGATTCATTTTAACTTTGATTCTACTAAGTATCGAGAGATGAAATTTCTTATTTATTACAAGTTTTAACTCTGGGTTGAATTTAAACACAAAATCACACATCCACCTAATACTGGACTATAAAAGATATACTGTGTGTTACAAACCCAGTTGTTGAAGTATTCCTCTTTGACTTTGATGCCTCTGTCTGGATTCTGTTGGAGGATTCTTCTCCAGCTTCAACAATGCATTAGGCCCTCATGCTGGCTGGCTTAGAGTTGGCATGCATTTTTGTAAAGTATATCAGTTCCAGGCTGTGTGTAGGATTTGATATTTCACTTTAAAAGCAACTTGCTGACATTCCAGTACTTTAGCACTGTCAACAGTACACACAATGGCATAGTATAGTTCAGAGAAGTCGAGGAAGAATGATATTGTAAATGTCAAATTCATATAATTTGGAATTTTAAATGGCATAAAAAATAATTCCACGTGATACTTCGAAATGGATTAATATTTATTTAATTTTTTTTATAATTTTTGTGGTAGTAGTTTTTTTGCAATTTTTTCAGTTTGATTTTGTTCAAAATTCAGTGATAAATGGTTGGATTTACAGATTTGAGTGGCTAAATTTGTATAATCCTAGTACTTCAAGGGTTTTTATTAAGCTAAATTCATTTATACATTCGGAAATACAATTTAAACAACAGAACATAACTATTTTATTCAAATTTACCTCGGCCAAAAAACTCAAAAAGTAAAATGGATGGAAAATTAAATTTAGAGTCTTGTCAGAGTTCTCACAGTTTAAATTTGATAACGGTCTATTCATACAATTTGGAATTTTAAATGGCATAAAAAATAATTTCACATTACAGTTCGAAATGGATTAATATTTATTTAAAATTTTTTATATTTTCATCCGTGGAAAATTAAATTTATAGTACTGTCAGAGTTCACACAGTTTAAATTTGACAACGGACCAGTTTCACCCTTTAAACAGCAAAACTAGCAAAATTAGATAATTCCTCTTTTCACAAGGTAGATATCATAGAGATCTGATTTTATGTATTGTACGAAACAAAGTTTTTATGTTAAAGCTGTTAGGTCTGTCTGATATTCTTTGTATGATTGTGGGTCTTTCTATTAGGGGTTAAGGCAGCGGAGCTCTCAAAAAATTTTTATTTGGAGGCTTTATTTGCCAAATTTTTGGGTGGTCTTTCGCTTTTGGCCATGGCAGTTCATCATATCTGGTGGTTAAGTGGTGTATGGTATTTCAACTTATGGTTTTCTAATTCCCATTAAGGAATTAAGGCTGTAGTCTAATTCGGCTCAATGGATTAGGGTTTTTTGAATGGCATGGGATCCTATATATTGTATTGTAAACAATGAAGTTGGAGGATGAATTGAATTAGAGGTGGGGCTCTAAAACAGGTTGTTGGTTTTTCGGGTTGGGTTTCCAGGGTAAATCTCTGTGTATATGTGTAATTGCAATTGTTTTATTTTCTTTGTTAAGAATCTTTCTGTGCATTGCATTGTTGTAAAAGGTTTAAAACTTACATTTGGTATTAGAGTACTTATTGGTTTTAGGGGGACGCTTTTGTGGCTGAAGGTTTGGCTTGGGTCTGTGATAAACCTTGTTACAGTGGGAGCTTGGCAGTATCAATTCTTGTGGTGAAAATAATTGGTGAACAGTTCAAAAATAAAGATCGAAAAATTTAATGGGCAAAGTTTTAAGCTATGGAAGCTCAAGATGGAAGATCTTTTGGTAGACAAAGATCAATGGGTCATTGTAGATCCAAGTATTGCACCTACAGGAATGTCAACAAAGGACTTGACAAAATTGGATCGGAAGGCAAATAACACAATCCAACCGGATCTCTCAGATTCAGTATTACTAAATGTGTCAGGAGAAGCTACAACCAAGGCATTATGGAATGAGTTAGGGGCCTTGTATCAGTGTAAGTCCTTGGTAAACAAACTTTTCTTGTGGAAAAAGTTGTACAACCTAAAGATGAAAGATGGAGACTTGGTAACAAAGCATGTGAATTCATTCAATATCGCGGTAAGTCGGTCATTGTCTATTGATATTAAGCTTTCTGATGGAGATTAGTGTATTTTTTAATTGTGCTCTTTATCAAACTTGTGGAATAGTCTGGTTGTGGCCATTTGTAGTAATGAAACTACTTTAAGTTTTGATGATCTGTGGTCTCATCCTTATCGTTGGAGGAGATGAGGTGGAAAAACATGGAAAGCCAGAACACAAATTCTTTATTTGTAAGAGGATGCTCCCAAGAAAGAAATATAAATAATTCCTCAAGTGAGAGATCTAAATCTAGAGGCAGATATAAATCTCTAGGAAAAATTTTAAAGGTATGATGGAGATGTGGAAAAGAAGGGCATTACAAGAAACAATGTTGATCCAAAAGTGTTGAGAAAGGGAAGGGATTTGATGATGCCCATTCTGGAGAAGAAAAAATATATGTAGATGAAGGAGGGGATGTGTACTTAGCTTCTTCAAGCACACATGTAGATCATGAGGCATGGTTGGTCGACTTAGGTGCATCCTTTCATATGAATCATCATAAGCAGTGGTTCTGTGAGTATGAAAGGTATGATGGGGGTAATTTTTTTCTAGTAGATGACTCGACAACCAAAATCATAGGGAAATGAAAATTCAAGTTGAATCTCATGGATGGTAAGATTATAACACTCCCTGGTGTTCTACACATCCCAAGATTGGCTAGGAATTTGATTTTTGTAAGCAATATGGATGATGCATGTGTAAAAACAATGTTTGAAAAGGAAATCTGTAGGATGGTTCGAGGAGAAATGATGTTGTTGAGGGTTGTTTGGATTCAAACTTTGTATAAGATACTAGGATGAACTATCAGTGACGGGTGCAATAGTTCCGTTGTTCTTGAGATTGGAGTTGAAGAAGGAAAAACTCATATAGTCTCTACAGAAAAAAAATTGGTGTGGCATCAAAGATTGGGGCATATCAGAGAAAAGGGGCTTCGAGTACTACATGGTAAATGTATGGTTGAAGGTATGTTGAATTTCTCTTTGAATCTTGATTTCTATGAACATTTATTGTATGGGAAACATAAGTGAGTAAGAGTATCCTCTTGTTTTATGAGGGAAGGGGGAATTTTATATTTAGTTCATAGTAATGTGTTTAGAATTGTGATGATTCCATCACTAGGTAAATCTATGTATTGTGTCTCATTTATAGATGACTTCTTGAGGATGGATAATGGTGGAGAATTCTATGAGAATAAATTCAAAGAATTATGTAAGAAATGTGGTATAGAAAGGCATAATACTACTCCATACACACCTCAATAGAATGGAGTTGTAGAAATAATGAACGCGATGTTGATGGAAAGAGCAAGGAGCATGCTTAGTGGTGTCGGGTTGGGACATGAATTCTAGGAAAAGGCAGTGGAGATTTCATGTTACCTGGTAAATCGATCACCCTCATCAGCATTGGATGACATGACTCCACACAAGGTATCAACTGGTAAGAAACCCTTCTTGACACATCTTAGGGTTTTTGGTTGTGATCCTTATGTACACATTCCAAAAGAAAATAGGAGTAAGTTGGATAAAAAGATTAGAAAAAATGTATCTTTATTGGCTATAAAGATGGTCTAAAAGATTATAATCTTTGGAAACCAGAAACTAAGAAGGTAGTGTATAGCCAAGATGTGGTATTAAGAGAAATCAATGATGTTGTCAAACAATAAGTTCTACCAAGAGAGGAAGAACCGAAGAAAAAAGAGTTTGAATTGAAGGATAATGAATCAAACTATATAGAATAATAGAAATAATAAGAAGAAGAGTCTCATACTCCAGTATTGAGGATATCAGTTTGGGAAAGAAGGAAATTGGAAAGGTATAATCCACCTAATTTATGTTCAAATTTTTCTTTGTTTATTACTAATAATGATCCTAGAACTGTTAGGGAGGAAATGTATTCAAATGATGGAAAACTATGGAAAAAGGCCATGGTTGAAGAAATGGAATCCTTGGACAAGAATGAGGCTTGGGGTCTAGTGGAGTTGTCGAATTGAAGAAATCTCATTAGTAGAAAATGAGTGTTTAAGAAGAAGTTGAATGCAGAAGGAAAAGTGGAGAAATATAAAGCTCGATTAATAGAAAAAGGTTATTCCCAAGTAGAGGAATTGACTTTGGTAAAATATTTTCTCCTATTTCTCAATATGCTTGAACCTATCATGAAATACTAGATTCTCCAAGAGTTTGATACAACTTTTATTGTCACAGTATATCACAGTAGAATTCAACTCTTGATCAAATAAACTTGTAATAAATTTGAAAAGACAAATGACTTCACAACTAGCCATACTTGTTGCCATATACTCTGCCTCTAGTGAACTAAGTGCTACAAAATTTTGTTTCCTATTGAACCAAGTAATCATTACTGATCCAAAGTTGAAGTAGCACCCCGAGGTGCCCTTTCCATCTACTACACTCCCTTCCCATTCTAAGTCTACATATCCATGCAAATCCACTCCATCTCCTCCAAGTTACCTTAATACATACTCCATTGTACCTCTCAAGTACCTGAGCACATGTTTTGTTATGATCCAATGCACATGCCTCGACTCCACTATGAACTAACTCAAGGTGTTCAAATAAAAAAAAAAAATTTTTATGGTGTTGACAAAATACATCAAGGACCCTATCAATTGTATGTATATCTTGGGATCCACCAACTCTGAATCTGAAGTGATCACCTTCTTTAGATTGGTAAGCATAGGTATAGTCATTAGTCTACAGTTCTTCATCTTGAATCTCCTCAAGATATCAACTGTGTACTTCCCTTTCCCAAGGAAGATCTCTCTGGATACTTTCCATACCTCTAACCCCAAGAAATAAGGCATCAAGCAAATCCACAGTACGATTGTTTCCTTTGAAATTTGTCCTTCGACTTCTTCCTGCGGGTTATGGATCTGTTAGGATCTCCTGTAGATATGTTAGATATGTTATCAAACATTATGGATTTTATATCGGATAATTCACTCGGATACCATACTGAAATCCCATTACTCAAATCCTAGGTATCTTGTTATCTAGTGATTTCCTTGATGCAATTTATATTCACAACTCACAAAAAAAAATACACTACTAGAATATTCAAATCAAATAAAGATAGCAGAAAAAAAATTGGAAACCAAATCATGCACACATAAACACCAATAGTTTTGGGTAGATACCCCTAGAAAAAAATCAGAGGGAAAACCAGTGTTGAGAATGATTTTATTATGCTAAAATCAAGGCTCCCATAACAAGGATAATGGGCCACTAAGATAAATACAAACACATACAAATCTGACAAAGTATTATATGTTGTACGGCCCAAATCTGTATACTTTTCAAGGTGTATGCGCCTCTCCTTTTCCACACTCGCATATACATGCTTGTCTCCACTATGACCCACATACATGAAGAGAAAGATTGTATGGAAAACTTCATACGGAACAACCCTTTCTTGTGGCTTCACTCTGCTAAAACCCACTTTGTGGCTACCTCTGTTCTATCTTTTCTTTGACCTGATCTCTAGATGGAAGTCCTTCTCCACATACCCAAGATCTCTTTGAATCACAATCCTTCATGATCCAACCCTCTCTATGTTGCCTCTCTCAACACACATTCATATCAAGTGTCATCCTCCTTCACCCTAGCCTTGCTTTTATAATATTGAGTTATAAACTAACCCTAATATTTAAAGTGATTGACAATTGAGATTACTTCTCACCTCACTTGAGATCAATGGCTAAGATTAAAATGCTAACTTTTAGCATTTCCTTAAATAACTCAATTAATTCAATTAATTAATTAATAAAAGAATTTTGCTTTAATAATTCTTTTAATTATAGTAAAGTCAAGGATATAAATCTTTGGATGTTTTCCACACATCTAGATACATAGACCTATGTAGAAATACATGTCTAATGATACCATGAATCAACAAAAAGAACACCTGAAAAAACAATCCCTCCTCCAGAAATCCCACATAAAGATCAATAATCACCCTCTAAGCATAATTAAAGTAAGGATCGGGATGACACAACCAACCAAGATAAGGATGAAAATGTTGGTGAAAATCGCAAAGAAAACCATGAAAATAACATGCAGAAAGATAAAGGAGAAAATCTTGAGGAAGACCCTGGAAAAGATGATGAAACAAATAAAGGGAATGAATCCGGTAAATATCAAGACAAGGATGGAGAGAAATATAAAGACAAAGAACAACACAAGACCAAAAAGAAGAAGAAGAAAAATACAACTCATAGAAAATAAACCACCTCTAAGGGTATTACCTTCATAAAATTCAAACCAGTCAGGTCATCTGACATGACCACATAAATGTTCTTTGACCCATGAATAACATCTGACACATAGATAATCGACCTATATACTAAAGTCATGAAAGAATCTACAAACACATGGAAAAGATCCATGAAGGACGAAGACCAACTGGAAGAGAGAAAAGACAAGGATAAATAGGTATTACAGGGGTGTACAACATTGATAAAGGAAAAACTTGTCATAGAACACTCGAAGAAAGAAGTGGACACTTTGGAAGCATTCAAAGGACTGGTGGAAGAAGTGGTCAAGGAACATGCATGAATTCAACACGAAATCTAGGAGCTAAAGAGAGAAAATGAATAAATGAAGTAGTTACATAACCAAACGATGATATCCAACCAAAATCTAATGACCAATCAAACAACATTAATCCTCCAAGAGAAACATAAAAAATTCAAGGAGGTTTAACAAAGTCTAGAAGAGGAAAATAAACAAGCAACAATGCTAAATACTGTATTAAGTGACTAGCCCTCTTATTTTTCTTTCACTTACAGTAAACTTAAGGCCAAAGAGACAGTAATCTCGGACTTAAGGAAAAACAAAATAGTTTCCTACTGATCCAAAACCTAAGATGTATATGGAAAATCAAACCACAAGAGAGAAATAATTAGAGCTGGAATTATCATAGTAGGAAAGAAATTGGTTGGGAGAAGGAAACAAGACCTAGATGGAAACAAACAATTCAGTTAGGCACCTTGACCAGATCATGGAAACAATACACGAAGAAAAGAAAATTTTCAGTCCATAATCAACCCTAGTGTAGGATGCCCCCATAACAGATAAATTGGACTTTTTAACACATTTAAAAACATTGGAGTTGGAGATGAAATAGTCAATGGATGAATGACATATGTTCTCCCAAACTTTGTAGAGCATGGCTCCAAAAATATACCAGACCCCATTTGAAGTTCTTCCACAACAACATGCACAATAGTCGGACATTGCTTTTCCTTACAGATAGAGGTTCCAATTCTTCAATCCAACAATGTTGGAGTCAAACTTCCTAACTACAAGCCACTAGTCAGTAACACCTAAGATGGCAGTTGAAGGAATGAAGGAGTCTCAATTGGATAGAGGAACAACAACATTTCCTACAAACATAAAGATATATTGGTGGCCAAGAACGATCCTGGATAAAATCATTGGAAAGATGGAGTAGTCGGAGGAACAGGTGCAACCAGAGAAGACACCAAGATAAATCAATCAGTGGCTATTATAGAATGTTTCTCCTGCGGACAAATGAAACTTTCCTTGGATTACTAGACCCTTTTACCAAGACAAAAATCATACAAGTGGACACTAGCATCCCTTTAAACTAATATTAACCAATCATAATGAGAAGGAGAGAAAGGATATGATGAACCTATTTCAACGTTTGTCCTTGCTGCTTCAAATCCTTGATCTTGATCTTCAAACTCCCTAGCACAAATTGAGATCTGCAATGGAAAATAAAGGAAAACAACTATCTCCTTATCTACAATATTATATAAGACAAGACTATCTATGAATATTAGAGAAACAGTAGACAAGAAAATGTAACAAGACATAAACTTGAAGGAAATAGGCCTGGGATATATTGAATGTGAACCAATAAAGAAGATACTTATAGACCATGATTGATGCTAAAACAACCTCTCTAAGATCTCCTCATCCAACCCTTGCATGAATGTACCAAGATCAAAATGATGATACTCTGACTGATTACTTCCCCCTTCACCTTGGAAACACCTTCAATATATAGGCTTGAGAGGCACAACCACCATGATAAAATGAAGGATATGGTTGAGGATATGTCTCCTTAAGATTGGGATCTGATCCTAACATGAATCCATAACATAGGGGTCAAACACAACCAACCTCATCCCAAGAGAGTTGGCCCATAGAATAAGGTGGAGAATCTCCCTTTTCCCTCTAACAAGACTGACGCTCCCCCAGAACTGGACACAAGGAGCCATCCTATAAAGTGGCACTCCCATAACATGGAAAGGAAGGTGTCATTCCATGAAGTGGCACTCCCCCAACATGGCCAGGGGGGTCCACCCTTTATAAATGCCCCCAAAATGGTCGATTTTTCCAAGAAAAAGGTGTGTTTTGACCTTGAAATTATGGGTTTCTTCCTCTAATATGACTTAGGGGTCATGGAAAATTGTTGTCACGGTGTCAAGGGATGGTGACACCTAGAAAAATGAATGCGACACTTGGTAGGGTGCATATGAAACTTGTGATAGTGCATGTGACACTTAACAAGATCCATACACCACTTTGTGACACTTGCGACACTTGGGGGTGCAACACTCAAGTGTGAATTTTTGGTGTGTAACAATGGATATTTTTATTTTTTTTGAATGTATATGTCCGTGTATAATTTTTTTTATAATTATAAAATAATTTAGCAGATAAGAAGTTTTGAGGGATAGGTCATCCAATCGACTAGAAATATGTTTTGGAGGAAGTCGAGTTAGATTCCTCCACAACAAGACTGGGGGGATCACATGATCCAAATTCATATCAAGAAGTACAACCATATAATTTTTGGCATCATTCCCCCCCACTAGAAGTCGCCCCAACCACTTTTCAAAACTGCCATAAAATGAACAAGGGGGAAGTGTAAGAAATCACTTAAAATCAGAGTTTGTTGCATATGACGCAAAGTGGAAGTCATGATAGTCGATCCATATGCATGGATATTTCCTCCAGGAAAGACTAAATTATACTAGCAACATGAGGAGATTCACCTATTTTCTTAAAGGAGAGAAGGTCCCCTCTCCATCAATAGTGGAAATCCGCAACACTGACAGAACATTACACAGTTCTTCCTAAGGAACTTTGGCACCATCTAGTTGTCGACCGAATCCTACAGAGTTCAAAGAAAGGGGAGTCATAGCTTCCAACCATCTACATCAACAAGGTATTGGGATCAAGAGGAATAAAAGAGACATTATTCCATCCAGGAGATCACCACAACAACCAAATTCATCTAGCAAGAGTGGTGATAGAACAAATTTTTGAGAAAGATGGCCCCAGTCTAGGAACACACATTCTGCACTAGCCAAACTAGCTTGAAGGATCCATACTGTATGAGCTCATGCTGATAAAAGTGTACTTCTTATTCATCATACAAAAATATGTTCTATGCTTCTAAAATTGCTTCAAAAAAAACCTACAAAAATCTATAAACATCAACAAAAGGGAACAACAGAAAGTCCAACAAAGCCAGTCATTATAAATATTCTCTCTCTCATTTAAAAAACTATAATATTTTCATATAAATTATTAACAATGCAATATTCACACCCTTGCTGAGTAGACCCTCCAGTCGACCAAATAAGTTGACTGCATAAGTGGAGTATATGACTCAGTTGAACAAATAGTTAGATTCGATCGACCAAAGAAATTAAGAAGTTGTAACTGATAGGTAATTGCATACACAAGTATATATATGTGACTATGTAACAGAGGAAAGGTTGGTTGTTCTTGTACATAATAAAGTACATATTGTTGGTTCTCCCACTACTTTGTGTATTCTTCCATGTGTGTGTGTGCGTGTGTATAATAATGTATCATATATGTTACTCTGTGTAAAGAACTACTAGTAACACTCTCAAACTTTTTCCTAGATTACAAAAATGGATGAAGAGCTTGCCACAAAAAGAAAAGAAAGGAACTCAGAGATGGTGAGAAAGTCATGGGATGGGTGAGTCATATCTAAAAGAAGGCATATGAAGGCCTAAAAGATCATTCCTAGCCAAGAATTAGCCTCTTTTGTCTAAAAATATACAGAGTAATAAAGCCACTTATGTTAGCATAGTGCACAGTGGAATAAGGGTACATGTACAAAGAATTCAAGGGGTAGAATAGTAGAGGTTACTCATTGAATGTGACAATAGAGAAATGTATCATTCCAATGGGAGTAGATTTTTCCTGAGTGGACAATATAGAGCTTCACAGGAAATTACTTAATGGAGTAAATAAATGTGTTCAATTTTTTTTTGAGAAAGACAATGGGAAGCTAGATATAATGGAAATGGATTCCATAATGTTGATGGTTAAGATGGTTTGAAAATACTCTAGCATCAATGTGATGGAATGATATAAAGTACATCATTCCAATGTGTTGAAAGGTTCCAATAATGTAAGGATGGAACATGATCTCCCAAGTGGAGGTAGTGGAAAATAAGGCATATCGGTTGGAAGTGAAAAATGGATAAGTGGAACTTGGATATAAAAGGTTTAGATCATGAGACAATGGTGCATACATAAGTAGAGTGATAGTGCACAAGGAATCCAAAATCTATAAGAATTGAAGGACAACCTCTACAACACAAAAATAAATAAATGAAGATAAAACATATATGCACTTGAGTGCATGATAGAAGTGATGCATGATGCATACAATAAAGAGAGAATGTGTGTGCATGAAGTAGGAATGATGAGATTGAATTCTTAATGCATATTGATGTGCATTTGTGCATGAGAACTTGCCCGAACATGTTTTTGGAATGCTTGTAGACTGAGAGTAGTCTATTTGTATATGGAAATAATGGTTTCATGATAATTGAATATGACTAATGATGGATTATGTATCCAGTAAAAATGTTTATAGTATAGTTGAAAATGATAATGATGTCGTTGCTTATAGTAACCATCCATATGAAGACAAATAGGATAGAAGAATGTTGACCAAGAATATTGGTGAAGGGAGCCTACAAGCTTCTAAAAGATATCATTTGAATAGGTAGCATCAATTAATGGATAATAACCATGTAGGTATGCATTTGGGTTTCCTATGATGCATAAATGTTGAAGGGAATTGAGTTAAGATTTCCCTCAGTTAAACTTTCAGTATTTGAATTGATGTAAAGGTCGAGAGCCTTGAGTATACAAATGTTGTTTAATGTTCATTTTATGAGAAATTTAATATCATGTGTGCTATGATGGGTTATGAGATCATAACGAAGTCAAGTTAGGAGACATATTCCTGCTATAACAATGGTTGCCAATAGAGCTAGCCATGTGTGAGAACATGATTTGGTTGGATAGGGAAGGGCCATAGAGTTATACAAGTGCTCAATTGGTAATCCTAATTATAATTGATGTTCATATTACAACCTCTTTTCTAACACTAAGGAACACTATGGGATTATACGTTTGGTGTTGTGTATGGGTTGAAGAGGAAGGTATCCAAAAGATTGAACAAGTAACTGGGAAGATTTTGGATGGTGTGTTGAGGCATTGGCTAGACCTTCCAACTCACCATAGTGGAATGCATGACATATATATGTAGCAATATGGAGTCAATGCAAGAATGCATTGCGTAGATGTGACCATGGGAATTGGCACATCAATTTATTATTATTAATGTTTGGTTGAATTATGAGAACGTTGGTATGCTAGATAATGCATATGCAAGGAATCGTAGTTCCATTCCATTTAAGTGAATAATAGTTAGAAGTGAGTGAATTTTTGGATTAATGTCATTCTGAAAATCACTTCATGGGTTGATTGCAAATAATGCAATTGGATGATAATGTGAATGAATACTAAAAATTTGTTGGTTGAATGAAGGTTGACAAAATTTCAGGAAAAATAGTCTTGGATATGGAAATGGTGTAATTCAATAAGGAATATCGATGCCTACTATTGCAAGATCCAAACATTTTGAGAAGAAATATCATCCTTGGGAAATTTGATTTCATATATGAAACATATTTGAAAATTAATAATTGAAAATTGTTGGGATGATATTTGATGATGGTTGTATATGTGTGTAACATCCAGTTCCATTGATCACATTTATGCATTGACTTATTGTTTGAGGACACTTGCATGTAAGTGATCTAGTTAAACATTGGTACATTATGGTTAACAGTTTGGTTTATATGTTTAGATTATGTTTGAGTATTGAAATTGATATGTTAGTTATATTAATCTATAGCATTGGCAGGTATTATGATGAGGTTCCTAAATGTGCAGGAAACGCGACATGGGGAGGATGTTGATGACATATAAAAACTTCCTTGGACTCTGAATTGAGTCATGGAATGGACTATTGACTTTTATTACATGAGTACTTGATTTATTACACATGTGTTATATCATGATTTCAGTTATGGATTTTATGTATATGAGTTACTGATGTTATCTTTGTCACTGTATGTAGGCATGGTGAGGCTTGCTAATCCAACTAACATATGGAGTAAAGAGGTCATACACATATATAAGATGGACGAGGGAGAGGTGTGGAAGTGCTCCTGTCACAACCTACTATCACTCCCTCCATGACCTGAACTAAAGGTTAATGATTACCTTGTTCGGAGATGTTCACGATGTTGTGAGGGCAGACTGAGATAGTCACTCACGAGGATTATTGAGGGGCACACAATAAGGAAGATACCTTATTCCTCAACAATTCCTTAGTATCACATAAGGTAGACAATGGAGTATTGACTCCAAACATCAAACAAACTTCCAAACTAGTCAATGGTGAGTGGCACCCCTAGAGCACAGAGGTGCTTCTTGAAGGGGACATCACATGTTTAAATTTTGAGTCAATAAAAATAAAAAATACCTTAGGAAATAAAATGAATACTAGATTTTGTTAGAGAAGAGAATACAAATTTTATTTAAAATTATGAACGAGAAAATCATAACCAAAAGTCTAAGTCTAGATGTTTGACTAAATAAATAAAAATGGGTTAAGGAAATTTTAGAGTAAATAAAAACTATTAAAGGGGATAATAAGAATACAAATTTAGGCATGTCACCATGTGTGCATGAAATAAATAAAGAGAATTTTTTAATTAAAAGAAAATATATTCTTGAGAGAATGGATTGTTAACATAGAATAGTATCTTAAGTAAATTAAAACTCCAAATCCTAACTAAGAGAAGAGTCCTAATCAAACTCCAAAAATAAATTTCTTAGAGGACATAATAAAAGAGGAATTGGGGAACTAAGAGACAACTAGGAGTAAATCTAGGAACTAATTTGGGAGTGTGAGGGAAAATGCTAAAATAATTTAAATTAAAAAAAAAAAAAGATTTAACATGTGCAACTTGGGGAGAGTTCGACATGTGTCATGGGTGAATAATCCTTAAATTAATTATTAAATTACCTAACTATGCATGAGATGACAAGTGTCAAGGTGATTTTTTCTATAAAAAGAATAGTGAGGAAGAGAGAAGGGACCCTATTGTTGGATGAATGAAATGCTACTGAAATTTTTAATGACTAAGTTTACTTGTGTGAGTTGGGTTACAAGTCTTATTAGGAGGTGGAAGCTTCTCCTTGCGAGGGAAAGCTTGTGCTATTGAGTTTTGGTTTTTTGTGTATGACCCCTTTGCAACTCGGGGGGCTAAGGAGGAAGAAGAGTACCCCTAGTGTTGGTTGAGAGGTATCGGTTAAGTCATTCGAATAACAAGTAGAAAGGGACAAGGGACATAGTGAAAGTTTCTAGTTGAAGAACAACCTCAAGCTTTATCAAATCCTTGGATCACGGTATTTCGTTGTTAGATAATTATTTGTACCAAGAATGTATAAATTTTGTTATGGAGATTCTCAATTATGTAGACTTTTTATTTGTGTAAAAACAATCTTAAATGACATATGAGTATATTTCCCTTATGTTTGTTTATATCTCATCGTTGACGGAATGAAATACCTGAATAATCATTGTTATTGTTATATTTATTTTTATCGGAATGTTGATTAAATTAATGAATATACTTGAACCGGGAGTTGTACCAAATTATAATTATGCATTACTTGTATTGGTTGAAAAGATACTATCCATAGATCGAACGATAGATTTAATATACCCATGTATGTTACTTATATTCTTATTAGTATATATTATGTATAATTTGAAGATTAAATCGATTGTTATTCATGTACTACACATATTCTAAACAATTTTTTTGGCACAAGGTGAAGAGTTTAATCAAAATATATCCTATAGCTCTATTGTATTATTCAAGAGTGAACGAATCAAATGAATAAATTTGTATTATTGTCTCTTTATAGACCTGGTATAATTATTGATTATGGAATAGAATATTGGTCTATGTTAATAATTTTATTGACTCACTGTAACTCCTTGGTAATGAAGCATTGATGAATTTTTGCATGTGAATTGAATATTGATTATAATTAATGGTTCAAAATCTTATTACTTCTGTAAAATTTTTATGAACTGGAATTATGAATTATTATGATTCCCTGCAAATTTCCATAGTGATGATTTAACAATGTTAGCAATTAGAAGGTTAGGAGAATACATAGTAGCAATGTTGTTTACGCTACTTTAAAATAAAAGAATCGTGTTCAATGATTTTAATTGTTTGATGACTGCCTAACGTCAAACACCTAGATTTTTCGTGTTCCTCTGGTGGCTGGAAGTCTATAGCAAGGAACTATTTTATAGTGAATACTACACGATTCTTACTTAACTTAAGATCGTTGTTGAGGTAATGTAGGTACTCGTGGTGTACCCTCGACACTTGGGAAACTTATGTTGCGTGAAATGTTATATCATGGCTATGTTACTCATACCTTAGGGTGATAACTCGATTTTGTATTTGATTCTTGAATTAATACTTTTGCTCCAAAGTTTTTGTCATAATAGTAACTCCTCCCACACGTTTTATTGTTAGATGGAAAGGAGAGGTAGGCTCTAATGAAGTTGTCATTATGTTTTAAGCTTCTTATGTACCAAATATT